>WUAW01000313.1:16836-29147 GCA_017165845.1 Thaumetopoea pityocampa | reverse complement strand
GGTGAAGGTCGCGGGCAATCGGTGGATGCAGGCGGCTCATAGCCGCTCGATGTGGCGATCATTAGAGGAAGACTATGTCCAGCAGTTGACGTCTATGGGCTGATATGATGATGATGATGAATCAAAAGTACACACATAAAAACTCTGACACCATACGAGTCGATTAAGAGACACCCAGAGTTCGCCACATAATACGATCCTGACACACCACTCTCGCCTCATCCACCTTCATACATCGTTTCATACACTTTCATCAATTAAGGGTGCTACGAACTTGACCTTTTTGAATATTTCAAATGTATAGAAGTACTCAAAATATGAATGCACAAACACTAGAAATTTCAAGAGAGTAAGAAATGGAATTAAGACAAGAACATGATTTATCGAATATAAAGTTTTCGGCTTTGCTTGTGGTTTTTAAGTACACAATACAGAAACTTTGAAGACCTTTGAAATGGTCCTTTGATGAAAGCTTACGCTCCACGAAGTACTCGTAGTTACTAATAAAACTAAGTTTCGTCATATCGCCTAACCCGAAAATAGGGGATGTTTATTATTAACTTTATGGCACATAATGTGTCAGTCAAATTAGTAAGGTATTACTTGTTTTCAAGGTATTATTAACTTTGTTATTATATTTGGTATATTCATAAACTTAGTAATTTATTGAAATCATTTTAAAAATTTATTCAATTTTCATAACGCGTGTTTGATTAGCTTAACTTTTATCTATATATATCTATATATAAAATATGTATATGTGATGTATCTATATATATCTATATATAAAATATGTATATGTGATGTATCTATATATATCTATATATAAAACGAAATGTTTCAACGTAATTTTAATCAACTTGATTAAAATTACGTCCGATTAACTTGAAAATTTGCACATTTATCAAGGTCCGATGGTAATAAAATAATTTAATAACTTCATCCTAGTATCCTGGTCAGGATCAACGGGATAAAATAAAATAATTTATTTCTTTTACAAGTTAAGTATCTTCATTCTATCGATTGTTCTATTGTTGACTTGTAATTTTCGTTATATACTATGTATTGAACGATGGTAAATTTTTAATCGATAGAAGAAAATTAAGAAAATAATTAATTAAAAAAAAAAAATTAAAAAAATGGGACAAATAACGTTAAAAGTGTTTTTACAGTTTTCAACCACTAAAAATCTCTAAATTAATGGAAATACTTGAATTACGTAATTTTGAAGATAATTCGAATTCCAAAATTTTAAATGTAAGAATTTTGAAAAAAGCATTTGACTAATAATTTAAGACAAAAATCATATATTTTTTTAAATCTTATAATTTAAAAATTTTGAAAATAAATATATAGTTTATGAATACTAAAAACACGTTTTAATAGCAATCCAAGCTAAAAAGGATAAAATAACTTTTCAGTATAGAAGCTTGTTCTATACTGATATAAAGTCCATTGATTCATTATAACCGAAAAAATTCTATTAAATTTAAATTGAGAATAAATTTCCTTATAAAATAATTAATTAGATTGGAAGAAAGCTTGGGTGCTTTTCTACTATATTTTTATAATAACTCTACTTTTATAAATGGTGACCAATGAATTATTTGTAATAAATATTTAATGCCTGTGGCTCGTAGGGATAAGTATTTCTTTTTAATTTTATATTTGGCTTAATTTTTGTATTAACATAGATACATACACTCACGCTGATGTCCCATAAGGGTAGGCAATGACCATAGTATATACTACATACATACAGTCACGCCTCTTTCCCGTTGGAGTAGGCAGAGACCACTTCTTTCCACCTGCTACGATTGTTCAATGTAGCAGAGTAGCTATCCGCAGCCCACATTTCGCTCCCGCAGGCAACGAGACATGTCGAGTGGCGAACCACGACGCTGCCATTTTATAAGGTTAAAAATGTTAAAGTTCCTCATTGCATTCCCGCAGCTTAATGGAGAGGAAAGGAAAAAGGAAAGAGGTTGAGGTAGGAAAGGCGTATTGAGCAAGGAATATGGAATTTTGTATAATGATATAAAATAATATATGAGTGTTGGCGGAAATCCGACTGAAGCGTCACGTATAAATTTGTTTTAGTAATTTATATTGATTTGTCATAATGTTTTGATATATAAATTTGTTGTTATTTTGTTTATCAATAGTCAATAATCCTGAATGATATTGAAACATTGTAATAAATGTGTGAGCATCGATGAAAAATGACCTCATTTTTTCAAGGCAGCAGGCCCGCGGGAGTTTTGCCTGGTCAAAGTGGTGTTCGTCGGATTGACTTCAAAACTCCCAAGAGGATATAAAACACACACCGATATTTATATGATTTCAAAAATAAGATATGTACATGCGAGACCGGAAGAAATGGCGCGATACGCATCCGATTGCCACTATGAAAAATAGAAGAAGTAAACCATAAATATTAAAGAGAGACCTTGCTTAGGTCAGGGAGTACTTGTTCTTTTAGCCTGTCCAGCAAATAGACTTAAGTATACGGGTAAGCGACCCCGACCCCCGAGCTACTACTGTCTCTTTCTACCCTTTCCGAGATAGTAGTATCTTATATCCTATAATCCTTTTCCCACATTCCATACTCCTCGCTCAATACACCTTTCCTACCTCAACCTCTTTCCTTTCCTTCCTTTTCGTGGGAACGCAACGAAGCTTTTTAATGCTTTTGAACCTTAAAATAGCGGCGTTGTGGTTTGCCACCCGACACGTCTCGTTTCCCGCGGGGATGAAAAGTGGGCTACGGCTATCCACCTTGCTCGTAGCAAGTGGAAAGAAGTGGTCTCTGCCTACCCTAATTCTTCGGTAATATAGAGTCAGTATACCCGTCTGCAACGCGGGAGACCGGGGTTCGATTCCCTGCCGGAGAGCCAGGGAAAAGGGCGTGAGTATATGTATGTATGTATGTATATACCTTGCTTTATGTTATGTATGGAAGACGCATAAAGTTGTTTCTTTTTTTCACACGCAACATGAAAAAATTGATACATATTTTCCAAATAAAAGCATTTCAAAAACTTTTTACACATACACTTAATCATTGAAGTGCAAAAGCGGCTTTCTGTTCAAAATTGATGACTCTCGTACGAGCTATCAATCAAGATTTGCCACCAGAATTCCCTTTAAATTTGGTAAATTTAATTTAAAAAAAATGCTAAATTGTTCAGTTTACAAAACTTTAATTAAATGAATAATTATATGTGTATTTGTATTATGTAACTGTGTATTTAATTTCAATGATTTTTAAAATCTATTACATTTTGATCAGATCACAAAATTATTTTAGCACTTATAAAAATAGGTGATTATGAAATATTGCTGGTGATTGCTATGTGACAGGGTCGGCCCCTGATCTGCCTTGCCCTGTCCTACTTTGTTCTCTTTTGTTCTGGCTTACTCCACTCTGTTCGTTCCGTTGGGCTCTGCCCTGCTCTGATCTGCCCTGCCTTGCTCTGCCCTGTCCTGTCTTGCCCTGTTTTGTTCTATTCTAATCCTATGTCACTGCCACTACCGTATGTACTGTACCGTACCGTATGTCACTATTTTTGGCACTATCGTAAACTATATGCAAACTCAATTAATAAGCAATTAAATATAGTGAATTATCGGCCGTTAGATCGAATTGCGATCGCTAATTAATTCCTGACTATAACTGTTAGCGCGCGAAATGCACCAAAATGTGCATTGTATTCACTTTATAATAGCACTATGCAAAATTACTATTTTGCATAGTGTTATTATATCGGGTGCAAATACTAGGCTATTTTTTTCCGCAATCTAATCGCATAGTGCATTCGCCACATTACCTTCAAATCAGTTCCAAAACTTATAAGCTTTCATTTACGATAGTGATACTTAAAGTGAATTTCAGACGATTTACTAAAGTGATATAGGCGTGCATTGTACCGTCAAGATTGATCGTGGCAAATGGCCTGTAATGTTCCATGGCTGCGCTGTCACAGACGATGCCTTGGCGCGACGTCGCGACCTGGAACTTCACGAGGCCGACATGTTAGTGAAAGAAAGCTGCTATATTAGGTGTCTTTGGTCGTATTATATGATTAAAGGTTTTTATATTAATCCACACCCGTCTGTCTGTTTTAGCAAACAATTCTTATTAACTCTCATGGCTCAGTTACTGAGCAGATAGATTTTGAAATTTGATATGCATAACATCATCATCCCCAGCGCTGGAATTCGATTGGAGAGGCCTATGTTCAGCAGTGGACAGCTATGGGCTGTAATGATGATGATGAAGAACTAACTAAGGGACCAAATAAGGGATGTACCAGGATAATGGCCAGCAACGTTATCCTGTTATTAAACCAAAATCTACTGCGATCTCCAAGACGCCTGCCAAACGAGGAGATTATGGCAAATCCCCCCTCTTTAAGGAGGAGGTCTATGTCCAGCAGTGGATTTCCGCGGACTGATGATGATGATGGAAGTGATATTTTTAGATATTTATTATTATATCATCATCCATCACCATCCCCAGTCTACNCACTACAGGGGCACGGACCTCCCCTGATTAGGAGGGGGATTAGGCCGTAGTCTACCGCGCTGGCCTAGTGCAGGTTAGTGGACTTCACACACCCATGCGGGCATGCAGGTTTACTCACGAAGTTTTCCTTCTACGTTAAGTACATTGGTGTCTACGATGTAGACCGTACATGAATTACAAATAATAAGTCAATGGTACGGGACCGGGATTCAAACCCACGACCCTTCGATCGTAAGCCATGTCTAAAACCACTACACCACCAATGCAAACATAACATTATTTATTTATTTATACAATGGAAAATCCACAACTACTACAATAAAAATAGATTGACTATATTTAACAGACAGCCAATTAGAGGTTTTTATGTATAGAAAGTAATTAATTTTAGTAACATTGCGTGAATCGGGCCGTCATGTCATTACTACTGAGCTGAGCCCTTTCGTCATTTCATGATATAACTGTTCATAAATTGGTAAATATATTGTCTATTGTATTATTATTGTCTATCTGTAGTATTGTCTATTGTAGACCGTGCATGAATTACAAATAGTAATTTAGTGTTACAGGACCGGGATCGAACCCACGACCCTTCGGTCGTAAGCCGTGTCTAACACCATTATACCACCGATGTATTTAAGATACCTGTAATGCGTGATTCTTGATTGATTGAAAAATTCTTCCTTTTAAGAAGAATGCTTCGACGGCATGTGAAGGCTGTCAACCGTCATTAGACCAGAGCGGTGGACTATACCTTAACTTCTCTCATTCTGGGAGGCGATCTGCGCTCTGCAATGGGACAGTAGATAGATTAATGATGATTTGATGATGATAATGATAATCCTCAATTATTCCATCGGTTAGCGGATGAAATCACTTTTAATACAACATCCCATGATAAATTGATTCTCCCAAAAATGAAGTCATTTTTACCATGAAAGCGGCTCCCCCTGCTCGAGTGTATAATAAATTACCTGTAACAATGAAGGGACCCGCGAACCGATCACTTTCAGGCCGAACTGCATAACTTATTGATGGAGAATTTTATCCCATAAATTATGTTCATTATATAATTATTAATTCTTTATTTTCCATAAATTATCACTTTGCTCAGCGCCCTGATTGCACAGGAACCAGATGTTGACATTTTCTTCACTTCAAATATAATAAATGTTTAAAGTACTGTGTCCGATTTTTAAGTACTACATAAGATTACTATGTAACCAATAAGTCGAATATCTTCTATCTATCTATACTACCATATTATAAAATTGTTAAATGTCAAATTTTCAAAAATCAAAAATAACTAAAAACGAACTACTCAGTTCGACTAATTAAGGGCTTTTGAAACGAAATCTGGCGAGATTTGTTTGTTTATTTGTTCGGGCTTCACGCAAAAAGCAGCTCGTAGATTTTAGTTAAACTATTACAGTCTTAGAGGTACTATTCTGATTTAAATACTGCGGCATGTTTCATCAAAAAGTAGAATTCACGATACAGCTTGATCCCCGTTTTAGTAGCCACCGTTAGGTACGAAAGGTCAAGTATAAGTGGTCCTAAGATTTTTTATATAAATCAACAATTGTATCGGGATTTCTCAGGTAGCGGAAAACCGACATTCGCGCGGGCGGAGCCGCCAGCAAAAGCTAGTATTATGATAATATCTGCAAATACCATATTTCTAGCAAATAAATAGTTCATTTCATTAACTGGTTTCAAAGCATTGATTTTTTTCTATTTTTCATTTCGTATTTTCATTGTGATAGGTTTTAACATCTCTATAAGGTTTAACAAGTCTCTTTTGCGGCTAGAGCTAATCTATGCAGGATCTGTACGTCAGAAAACAAGGTACACTATATGGATTGTAGCGATAATAATTTTGTCACGAACCCAGAATGCTGTCATGGTTACAACGCAGTCGGCACCACCTTTGTTTAATATAATACACGAATTGGACTAAACTATGCGAGAGAAACTTGCCGGAATATTGTATCATTCCCCGGGCTGAGCTGGGGCGATGAGTTTTTCTGAAATATACATTCCAATAAAAAGAAAAGTGTTCTTAGATGTACAAAACAGGTTCGCCTTTGAACACATTTGGGTCGAGCATAACCCCGAATAAAGACTGAACGATCCTTCGCAATGGTTACATAAAATACCGCAGAGATTTATTTTTACAAAGTTCAATAGTATTGTGCGCTTACAGTAAGAAGCATTAACGACAGATCTACGCAATCCATTCTTGAAGATATTAATCGTGAGAATATTTGGCTCTATTTGGAGACTTTCTTCACGAGTAATTTGACATAAATTGCTTTATAGCTTTTCTTTAAGTTTCCATGTATTATTTGAACAGTTTACGATTTGATCACCAAAATATAAAAGTGTAGTAATCAAATCATCATCATAATATTAGCCCAAAGACAAAAAGCCCAAAGACATATCGCTCATCCAATAGAACAATGACGTAATTACATTTTTACAATTTATCAGAAGAAGCGTTTCAGTTTAAGATTGGATTATACCCATTTTGTAAATCATATCAATTATCATGATTTAGCATAATTTATTTATAGATTATTATTAATAATTTGAACATTATCGAAAAAAATCCATATTAAATAACAAATCATCCAAATTAAACACAAAATAAAATTTTAACTTTTTTGAAATTACGTCAATATTCTATTGCATGAGCGATATATTTCTGGACATAGGCCTCCTTTGATCTGATGCTTTAATAAATTAATTACCCGCGATCTTAATCAGGTAATTTAATTCGATTCACCTGGTTGGGGCTAAGCTAATCCACAGCATATAGATTCCTTCACAATACGGAGTATTGCCAAACTCCACTCTTGGCGGATCTTAGAATTCGCAGTAAATATAATTTGATTCCTCGGATAACATTGTCAACTACACTGGTGTATGGCCAAGGGTACATACATCGATTTCCAAGACATCAGTCAAGCGTGAATAAGACGCCAGATACCAATTTTGTGAAGGAAGCCTATACTGTGGATTTAACATGATTCATCATCATCATCATCATCATCATTTCAGCCCGTAACTGTCCACTGCTAATAGGCCTCGCCAATAGAATTCCAGCGCGACCGTTCCATAGGCATTTACCTCCAGCGAGACCCAGCGATCCTCACCAGGTCGTCGCTCCATCTCGTAGGTGGCCGTCCCACACTGCGCTTGCTAGTACGTGGTCTCCAATTATGGACTTTTTAACATGATTATTTAATTATTAATGTAGGTAGTGTGGGTCAACCCGACTCAGTGGAACGATGACATATATAATAAAACATATATAATAAATAACGATGATAACGATGACAATAAGAAAGGAATTAGGATGAGATAGGAAAGGTATATTTAGCAAGGAATATGGAATTTAGGAAAAGGACTATAGAATATAGGATACTACTATCTCGGAAGGAGTAAGAAGATACAGTAGTAGTTCGGGGGGTCGAGGTCGCTTACACGTATACATATACTTACGTATAAGTCTATTTGCCGGACAAGCTATAAGACAAAGTACTCCCTGACCTGACCTGACCTGACTAGCAACATTATGGTTAGTATGAAAAAGCTAGGAATAAAAGTGTATCGACTTGAATGAAATCGTTTGATTTTTAAACGAATCCGATGATCAAATACCCCGTTGTCAAATAGACTACCAAAAAAAGTTAAACGTCTTGGGCCAATTTAATCTGGCAATTTAAATCTGTCCCTCACACAGTTAACGGTAACGAGTCGGCGAGCATTGGCGACTTTTTGTTCGTAAGATTAACGACAAAGTATGGGCCGCAAAAAACCATCGCCAAGTGCGGAAATTACCGAAACTTCGTGTTGAAGCTGGAAATGTTCGTGTTCGGAACGTCCTCGTAAATGAAAGATGGCTCTTTTAAAATCGGAAAAGAAATTAGGAACAGACGTTTTCAGGATTACGTATATTGTAACAAGTTCGAGTTTCTTTTCCTTCTTGACGATTGTACGAGTATTCGAATAGGAAAATATAATTATCGAACATACTGTGTTTGTCATGATTAAATTGTACCTCTAAATCCTTAGTTCCCAAAGTGGTCCAGATGGAACGGGGGTCTATGTTGGCGTACGCAAATTTCCACAGTTAGATTTAATCTTCACATTTTTTTGTCGAGTTTTGGGAATATGGTAGAAATGTAGCTGCAGGGGGTCCACCGGAACCAGCTAAATTTTGAAAGTGGTCTATGAGACAAAAAAGTCTGAGAACCTCTGCTTTAAATTCTTATTAAATTGACGACTGATTGGTACAGTGACAATGATCATGTTTTCTGTGACTATGAGGCCCCGGTTCGAATCCTGGTAGGGACAAACTTTGTATGATGAGCACAAATGTTTGTATTCGAGTCATGGATGTATTTATCTATTTATATATTATATTTATCTATATAAGTATGTATTCGCTGTCAAGTACTCAAGATACAGGGAATTCTAGTTCGGGACTAGATCAATATGTGTGTAAGAGTCCAGAATATTATTATTGTCAGTGTGCGGCACTCTTTTGTACAACGTATGGCACAAATATTCGTCTCGGTTGATTCAATCAAATAATTTCGCTCCAACCAGTCCCAGAAGACTCATGTTATGGCGACAATGGTGGTGTGGCCGGAGTTGGGGTAGGTAAGCAAGCACTTCCATTCTTTTAGAGCAACCCCATAGAGATCCTTCCTCCTTGTCTCGTCTACATCCATGACAGGATTGTGATCCTTACTTTCCGTTCGCTCCTTACTCCACCGATAAAGACGCGGAATCTGCAGAGAATTGTCGATTTTTTATCTCAGTAAGCACTAACGCGCTTATATCTACAGATATATATATACTTAAAAGGTCATAATTTAGGTTCTTAGACTTTCCCAGAAGACGAGGTACTGGTTCAAGGTCAAGCCCTGACAGAATGCTTACGTGATCACACAGCTTCGGCAAAATGGGCTAGAAATATCACTTTAGGGCTTTCAGTGGATGCGAGTCTCACATAACCTCTCCGAGGTATGCGGAAGGCATTTCCCATCGGTTAGTGAAAAAAGGTTCCCTAGACTTTTATATTTAAAATAGGTCACATATTCTGTATTAAACCTTTTGATAAGAGATATAAAAAGGATTTGCTTGTTTGAAAAGCCGTAATTTTAACTTAGTCCTTAGCGTATATGAAAATATCTTTATTTATCTTATTCTGAGATATGTACATATATTCCTTTACAAGTTTGGTATGAGTAGATAATCTTAGATGATATTAAAATGCTTAAATATTCGGTCAAAACAGCATTTACTCGAAAATAGTTTTACAATAGGCTTTTCACCGCATGAAACTAGAATAGTATAATATAATTATATCATAAAAAGTATTTGACAACTGATTAGTTATGTAGTAGTGAGCCTGCTTTCTGAACCAATTGGTCCTAAGCACGAATCCCGGTAGGGACAAACTGTGTGTGTGATAAGTACGAATGTTTGTAACTGAGTCATGAATATTTATCTATATATGCATATGAAATATTTATCAATATATATACATATATCGTTGTCTGGTATCCAAGACACAAAAAAAAAATGGTAATTTGGGTCAAGAAAAACAAATGTTGACGTGATAGTGGAATATCCAATATACCATTGGTACAATGATTAAAAAAAGAGTCTCAGAAAATATATGTATATAGGGCTTGTTTCCGTGTGGGCAGCTCGCATTTCTCGGCTAATGACGAGCTCTCGCCGACAATATATCTCCCGTAGTTAGGCTCAGAAATCACTGTGACACGTTACAGTTGATTGAGTTTCCTTTTCCACTGTGCTTCCATTAACAAAATGGCTTTCGCCATACACTTTCACCGAGGGTCGCTGTACGGCTGCGAGAAATATGTCGACTATTTATCTTTGTACTTGATGGATAAGTAGAGATATTTTGTTCAAAATATTTTTCTCACTATCAGATTTATAATCAAATCGTCCAATAGGTTCCGGTGACAGTGACACTAATTTCTATATTTGTGATATTGTTAACTATGCCAATTTTAAGGTTCAAAAACGTGATACCGACTTTTGGGACATGTAAGCCCTTAGATGGCCAAGGGATTCCTCCTTAAAATGGAGAGATTTGCTATAATTGCCACTTTTGGCAGTTGTCTTAGAGATTGCAGTAGATTGTGATTGAATATTATTGTTTACTTGTGTATATGTATGTATGTTCTAAGAGCCTAGCGTAGTTTGTTTGACCTACATACATACATACATACACTCACGCCTTTTTTCCTGCCTCTTCGGCGGGGAATCAAACCCCGTCTCCCGCGTAACAGGCGGGTATACTGACCACTATACTAGAGAAGGATTGGGGTAGGCAGAGACCAAATTCTTTCCACTTGCTACGATCAAAGTGGCTATCCACTTTTCGCCCACGCTGGAAACGAGACGTGTCGGGTGGCGAACCACGACGCCGCCACTTTTGTGGTCCTAAAATTAAAGTGCCTAATTGCGTTCCCACGAAAAGGAAAGAAAGGAAAGAGGTTGAGGTAGGAAAGGTGTATTGAACAAGGAATATGGAATTTGGTAAAAGGGCTATAGGGTATGGGATACTACTATCTCGGAAGGAGTAGGAAGATATACCCACGGAGGCGAAATGTGGGCTGCAGACAGCCACTTTGTTACATTAAATGATCGTAGCAGGTGGAAAGAAGTGGTCTCTGCTTACCTAGGAAAGGGCGTGACTGTATGTATGTATGTAGTATGTCCTATGGTCTCTGCCTACCCTTAAGGGATATTCGGCTTGAGTGCATGTATGTATGTATGTATTTTCAACATACAAAATAACCTTTTGATATTTTATATTATTTGCTTCTACCCACAGAATGTTTGCAGCTCTATCTGTAGTGTAGTTGTTAGAGCCGCCCGCTGTAAACTTTATTACATAAATCATAAACGTTTCAATTGTTTCTGTTCAATTTAAATTACTGAAGCTAAAACTTTGGCGCGCGTACTTTATTAGATTTCACCACTTACTACTCCGGCAGAGGTGTGGTAAAAGAGAGTTAGTTGTGAGACGATAACACAGTTTTATGTGTGTTCATGGACTATATTATGTATGCCTTCTACGATATTTTATTAAATCTTGTCAATTTGAATGTCAGTTGCAATCCGTTCTGATGCTTAATAGTTTATTAATAATACAATAACGTAATGAAATAATAAACCAGCGAGAGCCTAGTGATATGAACATTGTTTGGTAAAACAAAAACGAAGACTGCGGCCATGCTCTGACGCAGCTGAACGCCTCGCGCGCAGTTCTACAACATCTGGGCCGTCGAGAGTGACACATGACATCAATAGTGGTGGTGATTCTGTTATAACAGAACTTAACCAAACTTAGTCCCTCACTATCTATCTCTTTCCAATGTCAAACACCAAAACGAGTTAGCTACAATTTTGGCGCTGTCAATCCTTTTAGTCATGTCAAAATTAAAAGATTTACACGCGATCTCGGAACATACGGACTAAAGATACGTAAAAATGCAACATTTTTTGAACTGTTTGTCAAAAACGTAGGTCGGTACTCGCTATAAATGTTTGCTATCTCGTTTTGGCGTTTGACATTAGAATAAGATAGAGAGGGACCAAATTTAATTCTGTTACAACAGAATCAGCGGCAATATCAATTTTGATGTTACGCAACTTAAACCAAATTTAGGCTCTCTTTATTTTTTTTTCTAATGCCAAACACCAAAACGAGATAGCAAACATTTTTAGT
>WUAW01000310.1:51770-63288 GCA_017165845.1 Thaumetopoea pityocampa | reverse complement strand
GCATAGTACTGTGTCGGATTCTTCTGTAGTACTGTGTCGGTTTCTTGTATAGTTCTGTGTCGGTTTCTTGTATAGTTCTGTGTCGGTTTCTTGTACAGTACTGTGTCGTTCTTATATAGTAATATTTTGGGTTCAGATATCCAACTACCATCAAGCATCATTCGGTAGTCCCTATTACCTTTGGGACGACAAGTGCCATTCAATTCAGTTTTAGGAGCCTTCCGAAACATGGAGAATATTAACGTATATACACAAAGATATACATACATACACTCACGCCGATATTCTATAAGGATAGGCAGAGACCATTGTACATACTACACAAAGACAAATAGAGTAGATACTCTTTAATGCACATCTATTATATTGAACGAAATTTCAAATATACTTAGCGGTCTTATCGCAAGTTGCGATCTCTTCAAGACACAGACGGGAAAAGACGGAAGGATATCAATGAAAGAAAACGTATTTGCTATAAGTAGCTGAAACCCAACTTTTCACTAGACACAATTACATTCCCGAAATTAGAAAAAAATATAGGTTTTTAACCAGAATACTTTTACCAAAAAGTAACCATATATGTATCTTATTTGGTTAAAAAGTTGTTTTTTTTTTCCTGATTTACGACGGTATTTTGGTTCTAGTGAAAAGTTGGGTTTTAGCAAATACGTTTTCTTCCATCGGTGTGTTCCTGTACTGCTGGCATCGCATAGCGATTTTCTTCTCCTCACTCTGTATACATAATTATAACATATGTTACATAAAGGTGTGTTCACACAGGGCGGGCAGGGTGCGTGCGCCGGTGAACGCACGTGGTCTCTGTAAATATTTTTGGAAGCAATCGATTTCCGAAATCCATTCGGTACCCTCGCGTCGCGCCGCCGCTCCGGCGGGCGAAGAACGATTCGTATGGACATCCCTTTACTTCATTATTCAAATAATGCGTTTCAAAACACACATAATTTTTCTCTCTGTTAAATTTACTGAAAGCTCAATATATTTTTGATCAATAAATTAATTGTGACTTCGTCTGCTTGAATATAATTTAATTGACTTAAGTTTTTTTACTACTTTGAGATATTATCATCATCATCATCATCATGATCCGTGAAGTTCAACGCTGGACATGGAGCCGTGATTTTCCAAAATTTTTATATAGTCGTCGTCGAGAGTCATAATAACTAGTCTTCAAGAGAAATTACGCATTATCTTTTGTAGTTTCACTCATTGTCAGATAGCTCGTCTGTTACACACTAGAACTATGCTTGAAAGGACTGAACCGCCTTGTGTCTGTGGCTGAAATAATGCTTCTTACTATTTAAGTGGAATACAGTAACGCTTACACAGCTGCAATTTGGCAGCAGAGACAAATAACATACACCTAGCATAAACAGCGTAATTGCATAATTAATAATTATGCACCTAGCATAATTTTAAATAATACTGCATCATAACATTTGGATGATATTTTAAGATTATTGTATATTTTACATAATCAATCAATGCAAATGAGTCAATTTGGATTTCTATTTGTCATTATACTCGTAAATACCTACGATATTAGCTATTTCGAGTCTAATTTATTTGTCTAGTAGCTTTTACCCGCGGCTGCACCCGCGTGAATGTCGATTTTCCGCTATATGGGAAATCCCGAAACAATCACCGATTTATATAAAATGCCTTAGAACCACTTTTACTTGAGCTCTTGTGCCTTAACTGTCGCTTCTAAAACAGGGACCAAGCTGTATCTTCAATTCTACTGGACCGATTTTGATAAAACATGCCGCAGTATTTAAGTCAGAATACTACCATTAAGACTATAATAGTTAGACCAAAATCTACGGGTTGGTTTTTGAGTGAAGCTCGAACAAATAAACAAATATCGATGGATTTGGTTTCAAAAGTCCTAAATTAGTCGATCTGATTAGTTTTTTTTTTTAATATCTTTAATTTACAAAATTTGACATTTAATAATTTTATAATAGTAATATATCTACATTAAGACCATGGAATAAATAATATAATTAAATTTCAAATTCAAAATTCTTTATTGCGAACATAGATAATTATACAGGTGTTAGAATACAATTAATATACCTAGATATACACTTGTCTCATAGATATCAGCGCCTCTAGTGGAAACTTTGACGAACTAAATTGACAATAACATTGAAAGTAAAATGGGCAGATAAGATAGTCACTAAATAAGTATGAAAATTTTATTAGAAAGCCTAGACAGAGGTTGGTATTCCAGTTGAATATTAAGACCTAGTACGGCTAAATGTTACAAGTATGTTTAAGTATTTTCAACATCATGTTTCACAGGGAACTGTGGGATCAGCAAGATTGATTGTTGAAGCTAAGGGGATAATTTTAGAGTGCAGTTAGTCATCAGAAAATGCTTTATTTCCATATTAATATTAGCTGACTGTTGAGTATACTTAGAGGAAGAATTATATCTTGTACTAGGGGGACAGAAATCAAAACAGATATAATATTTAAGTACAATAAAAAAATAATATTTTAGTACTATGTTGGCGGTATGTCCACAGTATGCCGCAGGCATTAGCGCGTATCGCACCGCTCGGCATCATTAATCTACGTGACAGTTCAAAATTTAGTTACAGAGGGTCCCTGCGCCCTGAACCCCGCACCCCGCGCCGCAGGGGGGTCACAGGCATCCCCCGGCACTCGACGCAGCAACTTTTTAAGGGATGCCTAAACTGTTTGTCTACACTATCTAATTGTGCCATACGTGTACACTTCTGCTTACACCGACGTTCCACAACTTCTGCCTCTACTATCACGTTCATTACTAGAAGTAATATGGCAAATTTTAAATTTACTATTAAAATAATAAAAAAATTTGAATATATTGTTATACTTTTTACTAGAATGCCTCAGTGATGTTTACAAATTACTTATTATCCTTTCATTCCTGTTGCTTTAAAGGGAAACTTGTACGTTGTGATCGGATACCAAAGATAACTAATTATTCTACCTTTTTCTTACAAAAATATATAAGGCATTGACAAATCTCCTACAATTGGAATGTTTACTTCAATAATTCCAATCAATCATCGACAATAGCGGAGCATCATCAATAATTGAACTCTTATGACGAGTCGAAAGTCACTGGTCAAGTTTTCAAAAATATAGGAAACCTGAATAATAAAACAATTTCATATCTCGCTTTTATATAAGTCTGCTGACACTTTACTGTTCTATCATTCTTCTTTATGAAATAAAGTACCACGTGCTATCCATCTGAAGCCCACAAATAAACAAACGTATCTTTTTTAAGGATTCACCATATTTTTCTGTGTCCTGCTTTTGTCTGACAAATCAAAATCGGGACCGATTAATTTTGGCCTTTGAATTACTTACTAGTCTTAATGTATCTAAATACTGATTACGTATATCAATTACTCGATTGAAATTACCAAGCCTGCACAGGCTGGGGGGAGTTTACTTCAAACTAATTAGGGTAGACGTTCCACGGCGCTTTTCATAGCACGAACCTGCTAGTGGCAGCGCCACGGGGCGCCGAAGACTGTGTGACATTGTCGAATCTTCCCTCGTGTCCTGGTGCCCTGGTACTTAGGCATAGATGTATGTAAAGTTATTATTTAAGCTTATCCTGTAGATTTTACGTGGAGTTAACAAATTGAAACTAAAAAGAAATAAAAAATGTAGGCTTTAGTATTAGTATAACTAAAAATTTGTTTACCGTGGCAACCCACTTTCATGTCATCCACCAAAGTCTGTCTTCATATACCGGCAATATTCCAGTCATTCCTCGATGATTTAAATATTCATTGATGAAAAGATGACTTTTAAACGACTAGTCTGTCTCCTCTAGAAAATACAAAACCTTACTCTATTTTATGTAACAAATCAATTATTGTATTAGGTGACAATCTGCTTTGATTTTTATCTCCAAGTCACATTTATAAATCTTAATGTGTATTAATGATTAACATTTAATAAATTTTTAACGCATTCTTATCTAATACATATATTTTTTTATATAAAAAAACCACATGAAATCTATAATTATGTCTTCAATTTGGACTCGTATAAGTGTTATAATTATGCTATTCACGTTTCCTTGCTTCCGCTAAAATTCAGATTATACCAATAACTGTGGAACTATCAAATATCAAATCAAATAATCAAGTCTAACTAGATTTTTCCAATGCAATGAATAAAAAACTTTATAGGGCGTCTGTTACTAATGGTCTTTCTATAGTCTACACAAGCGCACGGGCGTTACAGTCGGGTCAACTACACATGTAATGCGAATGATGAGGTGGCGTTATTTTCGCTGACTGTACCGTTAGGGTTGACACCAGCTTGTCTATCGGCCTCGATTGAAGTGGAATATGGAATTTTCAAAATTTACATATGAATCTAATTTTTAAAGCCTTCTTTAGAGAATTTTAGCATGTTGCAATTCATTAGTTTGATAATAATCCCCGCGCTAGCCAATTTTACTATTTACTCTTAGATGATCTCAAATGTCTGATCATTCGGCAGCCGGAATCCTCTGCTTTTTTTTTCAAATAGCATCTAGGATTAGGGATACACTTGGCAAGCATGGTGAAATTTAAAGTTGTCTAAATAAGTTGTGAGAAATAATATTATAATATTAAAAACTGCAAATATTATCTTTCAAACAATATTAAAAAACGTAGTATTACTATAACGTGTAAAAAACGAGTAATATATACTCCTATATCAAATCCTACTAGTCACGGGCCCGAAACGATCATTTTCATAAATTTCACAACCCTACCCGACCCGTACAGTCAACCGTGCACTTTACGACCAACATATTAAGGTTTGATTTCGTATATTTACATTTGTATTTTATGGCCTATCGTTTTTTCGGGTCGGTCGAATAAATTCGGAATGTATAGAAAAATTTGATTATTCATGCTAACTTTGGAAAAAATTACAACCGGCAAAGGAGGATTACTTGCGTTGGGCCACTCTATGGGTCGTTACTCTATGCTGATTGGCGTTTTTTTATACGTTCGGTTTTTAAAAAGTTCTTTGTGATTTTTATAAGGTTCTGAAATTTATACCAGATTTTTTTTTAATTTACTTGACTAAACAGCGACACACAACAAAATAATTGTACATATAAATTATAAAAAATATAATTCATTTCGGTCACAATTATTTTATTCCTAACTAGCTTTTGCCCGCGGCGTCGCGCCGTTTACGTTTGAATTTTCTTACCAATTCAAAAAACTGCGCGGGTATGCGTACAACCAACTAGTCAATGTTTCATCTCATCGGATGATTAGTCTAGCTCTTTAGGATATATAAGAGATAAACAAACATAATATTTTACCTTGGTAAATTCTTACTTATATTGCACAGGGCTTTGGTGAGGTTGTACAAACAGATAATGATTATGATAAAACTTACATCAGTTTTTGAGCCTACCTACCTACCTATTTTATTATAAAACTAGGTTTTACAAGCGGATCCGCTCGCGTTGATGTCCTTAGAAATACATGTACTTATAAATACATATCAGAGACTGTTGGAAATACATTTTTTTTTATATCTCGGGAACAGTTATTTTTTCGATATTAAAAGTACCCTGTGTCCTTTTCTGTACCCCTGATATACATACAGTCGCGCCTTCTTCCCGCTGGGGTAGGCAGAAACCACTTCTTTCCACTTGCTACGAACCTGACATACATCTTTCGCTTCTTTTACTTTCATCAACGCTTTCATACAAACTCGTCGTTTGTGGGTACTTCTAACCTGGCCGTTCTTCAACACAACTTCAATTTGGTCGAGATACGTTCGCCGGGGTCGACCCCTACTGATTTGTCCATTCAGACTCGTCTTATAAATTTGCTTCGTCAATCTTCTTTCATCTATCCTCTCTATGTATCCAAATCATCTAAGCATTCCTTTCTCTATCTTTCTCACTACATGTATTTCATACCATAAATTTCCCTTATTTCACTATTTCTCTTTTTATCCATCAGATTTACTCCAGTTATACTTCTCGAACTTTTCATCTCTACAGCATCTTTATCTTTTATCTTGCTTTCATGCTGCTTTTACTTTTTTTTTTCTATCTTTACCCCTGACAATGTGTGTAAAAACTTTTATGATTATCAGTTAAATAGTTATTGCGTTAAAGGGTAAAAGAAAACAAACTCATTCGCATTTATAATATTAGTTAGGATTTAGTTTGAATTCGTTAAGAAGTAACAAACATTTTTTCGTGAGAGACAACAGATAGACATCAATTCTTAAAACTTTGACTGCCACGCCAAAATCATAAGTTTTGCCCAGAACGCCACGGAATTATTTTTGTTAGATGCAAGATGTGTTATAATTTTTATTTTATTGAATGTTCTAATAAAAAAATAATTGTTCAATACGGCATTTTTTATTTTAAAATATTTTCTATGTATTGGTCATATTCAAATACATTAACTGTTTTCATTTAGTTTTTTACAAATGCACGATAGCACGGATGGCGCAGTGGTTTAAGCGTCCACTGCGCTATCGAGTGTTGTGGGTTCGATCCCCACACGAGACAATAACTTTGTGTAAACCACAAATTTGTGTTCTATATTTCCGTTATTTGAATGTTTGTAAAGTTCCCGCGATACAGGAATTAATCCTAATGCGGGAGTTGACTTTTTAAAAACTAAAAAAAAAAAATTGTAAAAAGTTCAAGCGCTCTAGTTCTATGGTAACCATTGACGACCATGAAGTCTAAAGAGAAACCGTGACCGGAGACCTAAATTGCAGTCAAAGTGTAAAAATTGTTAATATGGATTCCATTACTTATTTCTAGCCTCCCTAGCAAATTTTCGCAAATAAATCTCAACAGATCTTTAAAACTCTTACGATTTTATCTCGTGGGAAGTATAGACAGATTGATGGATTTCGAGTGTTGATTGGTGAAGCTGCCGTATCTAATTCCTTCTATGCGCTCTATCCGAAACCACTTCCTTCGTTTCCTTAACGACGCTTTAGTTCCTCAGTTTTCTTTTTCTTCCTTCTATCTTTTATTTTGAGCGAAAGTTGTTTCTGCTCCAAAGTGTGTGCGAAAGTTGTTCCTTGCTTTCTGGGTCAAAAGGGCCCGGGTTCAAATCTTGGTGGAGGCTTTGTGTAATGAAGGTGTGTGCTTGACTGTATATATGTTAGTATTTACACCTTACTTTGTCTGTATATACTTGAGTTCTATAATAGCGGTTACTGAAACGGAGATTACGCTGTATTTTCAGTTCTTCTTCGCCAATTTTGATGAAACATGATGCAGTACTTAAGTTGTATGTATAGACAATAAGGTTTCTTAACAGACAATTTTATAATAGTATAAATAAACTTCTAAAAGAGAACGAAATAACCCAGTACCCTAATAAAAAATGGATATCGACCGCGGTCAACGACCTCACTCTTCAAAATGGCGGGCCTTCCGCCTATCCATTATGGCATGACAGCGCTACGTTTTTCAACTGCTCGGTTACCATGACAGCTGTCAAACATGGCCTTGGCAATGCCAGCGGCCATCCATCACGTTATATGTCTTGAAATAAGTCCTGTAGGTGGGTCACTGACGAATCGTTGTGATGAAGAGTTACCTGAATAAACAATTTGTTTGTTTGCGGATATTTTTGTGCGGCTTGCTAATGCTTTAGAATAGCACCACTTCTAATTTTTGGATAATCGTAAGAGCTGATCAAAGAAATTCGCAGTCTTTAATCATCATTTCAGCCCGTAGCTGTCCACTGCTGAACACAGCCTCTCCAATCGAATTCCAGCGCGACCGGTCCATAGCTACCGGCATCCAGCGAAACCCATCGATCCTCACCAGGTCGTCGGTCCATCTCGTAGGTGGCCGTCCCATACTTCGCTTGCTAGTACGTGGTCTCCATTTAAGGACCTTTTTGCCCTTTTGTCTTCAATCATCTACTGCTTAATCATCATCTTAATTTCCCTGCGAGATAATCGTAATGAGATAATCCGCAGAAGAACTAGAGTCGCCGACGTAACTCAAAGGATTGCAAAGCTGAAGCGGCAGTGGGCGAGGCTCATAGCTCGCAGAACCGATGGACGTTGGGGTCTTAAGATGCTGGAGTGGCGACCCCGAACCGGAAAGCGCAGTGACCGTTGACTGCCAATAAGGTGGACCCCCTAGTGAAGGTCGCCAGCCATCAGTGGATACAGGCGGCTCATAGCCGCTTGGTGTGGCGATTATTAGAGGCCCTAAAAAGAACAATCATTACTGGCAGCTCTGTTCGGAAGTTCAGATTAGTACTTCCAAGCAATTGGTTGACGATCCTCAAGTAGATATATTGAAAGTCTATTATAATTTGACTTTGCAATAAATTGCAGACTTTAGGGTAAGCTGTTTCCTTTTTAAAAAAAGCCCACGTCTAGCCCAGTAGTGGACATCAGTGAGCCGATGATTATGATGATTTGTCATCATATCAGCCCACAGACATCCACTGCTGGACATAGGCCTCCTCTAATGATCGCCACATCGAACGGCTATGAGCCGCCTGCATCCACCGATTGCTCACGACTTTCACCAGGTCTACTTAGTCGGAGGTCTACCCGCTTTCCGGTTCCTGGTCGCCACTCCAGCACTTTAAGACCCCCAACATCCATTGGTTCTGCGAGCTATGTGCCCCGCCCACTGCCACTTTAGCTTTGCAATCCTTTGAACTATGTCGGCGACTCTAGTTTTCTCGATTATTTCATTCTAATCTTGCATAGGCAATACTAATTTAAAATCGCAACGGCGAGCCTGCTTATTGAACAAAACCGTGTACAATCGTGATAAACCTACAAGAATAGTTAGGAATTATGTATGAGAATTTGCTGTGTGATGGATAATGTGCTTAATTTTAAGTCATTTCAAAATACAAAAGACTGCTTTCACTTTCGGAAATTACCAAAGAGGAGTGCATCAAATTACCAACATGAAACGCGATAAAATTTACCGAAAAACAAACACCGACCGTCTAATAGGTTTATCGATCTGTCTGTTCGTACAGATGAGTTACAAGATCCAGAGACCACCCCTTAGGTGAGGCATCGACCCTGCACGCCGGCGAATGATTTACAACGCTCGACTTTCAGTAATAAGGTGCAATTTTAGATAGTTACCGGAATCTTTCTTGGGACATTCCGAAGTCTACAGATGGGAGTCCAATAGGATAGCAAAAGACAGTTGTAGTGCAAGCGATAATGGCATTTATGACATTTGAAATAAGCGTTGCATATTTGGGCGGCCCGCCCAAGGTAGGGCGGGCGCAATTAGAACTGCTTTTCTGGAAAACGATATTTTTTTAGGTTATTTTTGGAAATGTTTGCAAATATGTAAAACTAGGCTCGATACGTAGTTATTCCCTTTAAAGATTAATGTTTAAAAATTAATCGTTATTTCTATATTCTGTGCCGAAGATGATTAAAATTAGTAATTGATTGAATGGAGTAAACTCTCTCCTATCCTCTGAGGTGTCCTATTCAGGTAATGTGGACTAGAACTACCGGTGATTGCTCATGAAGGTAGTTGGACACAGTTCAATGTTTTACATTTAACACGTTGAATGCCGATTCCTATAGAGAGGTTCATCGCTGTGGCCATGTTCTTTAATGACCTGCTCTCCTGTGGCCATAGGTTTTTTTCTTTGGAATAGTTAGAATAAAGTATTATTATTAGTTGACGGCATAATGCGGCTTACAAACTAAATTGGAGCGACACACGGCGCCGTGTGCTCGGCCTCCCCACTCTCAACGGCATCGTGTAGTCGGCTTTGAACGTGTTAATTGCTCCTCTGACGATCGCTACACCAAGCAGGTTTGAGCCGCTTGTATCCACCGCAACCTTAATTAGGTCATCGGCCCGCCTAGTCGGGAGTCAATCCTACTACGTTTTTCGGTCCAGGGTCGCCACTCCAACACTAGGATTCCAACGTCCATCGCTTCTACGAACTATTTGCTCTGTCCACTGCCATTTCAGCCTTCCAACCCTTTGAGTCACGTCGGCAACTCTAGTTCTCATCACGGATTTCTTCATCATGGATTGTATTTTTTAGGAAAACTCCGAGCATAGCTCCTTCCATTGCTCGCTGGATGATCTTGAGCTTTCTCATGAGGCCCATAGTCAGTGGCCATGTCTCGGATCGATAGGTCGTCACTGGCAACACGCAGTTAATATTCAGACGTTGAATGATCCGGCTTCGGAGATTAGATGATGGCTCTTTTATGTGGAATAATTAAAACAGTAAACGCACTGGAGTCCGGGTATAACGACGATGAAGTGACCGCTGTAATTTTGTCGTTATATCCGGCAGTCGTTACAGGCCAAGGTAAAGAGATACTCGTACAGACACGTATGTATTATAGTTTATATTCATTTACTGTTGAAAATATTTGCATATTACATAGTTATTCGCTGGTACATTAAAAAAATTGTATAATATTACTTTACTTCAATTTATGTACTATTAAAATACATACATACACTCACGCCGATATCCCATAAGGGTAGGCAGAGACCATAGTATATACTACATACATACATACAGTCACGCCTCTTTCTCATTGGGGTAGGCAGAGACCACTTTCTTCCACCTGCTACGATCGTTAAATGTAGCGGAGTGGCTATTCGCAGCCCACATTTCGCCCTCACGGGCAAACGAGACGTGTCCGGCGGCGAACTACGACGCCGCGATTTTATAAGATTAAAAATTTAAAGATCCTCATTGCGTTCCCGCGACTTAATGGAGAGGAAAGGAAAAAGGATGAGGTAGGTAAGTTGTATTGAACAAGGAATATGGAATTTTGAAATAGGATTATAGGATATAGGATACTACTATCTCGGAAGGACTAGGAAAAGACAGTAGTAGCTCGGGGGGCCGGGGTCGCTTACCCGTATACTTAAGTCTATTTGCCGGACAAGCTAAAAGACTAAGTACTCCCTGACCTGAGATAATTAATTATTAAATTATTAATACGCACATGATTACGAAAAGACAAAGGTTCGTGCCTTGGATTCGAACTGGTAATTTCAGACTTGGCGTGCGTGGTCATTACCACTAGGGTATCACTGTTTGTTTATCTATATATATATATATATATATATTGGTATATAAGTATGTACATAGTTATTTAGTACTTAAGATATCATCATCCCCAGTCCATATTCGACCCCTTAAACAGGGGCACGGACCTCCCCTGATCAGGAGGGGGGATTGGGCCATTGTCTACAATGCGGTCATGCAGGTTTCCTCACGAAGTTTTCCTTCTCCGTTAAGTACATGGGTGTCTACAGTATAGACCGTACATGTATTAAAAATAACTCAGTGGTACGGGATCGAGATCGAAGCCGCGTCCTTTCGATCGTAAGTCGTGTCTATAAGCACTACATCACCAATATACCTAAGACATAGGAAAACCTAATTTCTAGCTAGATTGTGTATACTGTAGCGATTAATATGAAAAAAGTGTCCTGAAGTATTCA
>WUAW01000309.1:4127-18335 GCA_017165845.1 Thaumetopoea pityocampa | reverse complement strand
TTCAGTTTTGCAATCCTTTGAGCTACGTCGGTGACTCTAGTTCTCCTGCGGATTATCTCATTTCGAATCCTGTCTCGCAGGGAATTTCCGAGCATAGCTCTTTCTTAGCCGGAGTATCACATTATAATTGCGTCTTGGGAGTTTTAATGTCACTGACTATTTGACATTAATTAAACCAAATTCCCGCAGGCCTATTGGCTTGAAAAAACACGATATAATTTAAGGTTAGTTACAGTTTTAATTTCAATTATTCTATATTGTTCACGAATACTGTAAATTGATACCCGAGGTAATATTACATTTATAAAACAAACGTAAAGAATAAAATAATAAAATAGCGGGATGAATGATCATCGGTGATGTTGGGAGGATCACGTCGAGGTCACTACTTATAGGTCGAAGTGTGGCAGGAGTCCTTCCGACCAGACCTATCTTATATTACGTCTAGAAGGACCTGCCACCGCCCCAACGGTTGATTTCAGGACGTTGTATATACGCTAAATCACTATCAGACTTCATCACCGTGATTCAGTTTTATATGATAATGTCGTCATTCAAGAATTGCTCCATCTGTTGATGATAAGTGGTACTATGTAACGAAATAGGACGCCACATAAAACACTTAAATAAAACCTGGAGACATATGTGGACTGCCACTAAAACTCCGAACTTGTAGAAATGTTTAAGGTTTTACTAATGAAAGTTCATAATAATACGAAGTTATTTAGGTTTACAACTCCAGCGCTGATATTATCTAAGTACGTGCATTGTGCTCACTAGAACGTGTCACATCTTGCTGACTGCAGTATTCCAACAAGCTACGACTACCGCGGATTAAATGGAGTAGCTTCGAGTGGAAAATGAAATTGTTTTACCGAAGATCATCGTTCGACAAACTTTACTATTCACGGCCATTTTGAATAGCTCTTTTACAGAATAAAGTCAATAACATCTCTCTGTAATCTATTTAAAATCGTTTATTGGGAGTTTTCCAAACTCAGCGGTGGATATTTCAGTGTAGTAGTTATGTAACTGAACAAATGTAAGTCTCCTTCATATAAGGTGCGTTTTGCTCCATAATCTTCGTTTGAATTTCAAGATAAATTTCTCTAGAGTGTCCTTCAGCGAATTCTCGTGCCGGAAAGATACTTCCACAAGAACAGATGAAGCTATGAAAATATTTCCTGGGGCGACTCCACCAAATGCTCTGCAAACGGAGTAAAATGTCGCTTTCGAGCGAAGTGACATTCTACAAAGTTTGCATCCATCCCATCATGTTCTACGCATGTGTTGCGTTCGCGCACGCCGCTCACGCTCTCCTCAAGAGCCTCTAGATCATTCAAAATCGCTTTCTCCGTAAAGCCGTACCGCCGTACCTCCCGCCGACGAGGCTGAAGAATCTCCCGTCCCACCCCGCATTCCTCCTCTTTTGGGTGCATTCTTGCACCGAGACCCACAACTCCGACGCACCCATCTCCGGCGACCGCCCAAACCAAAGCTCGAGACTCCCTCGAGGTACCCTCATGCTAGTCGCCCCACTTTCATAGCCGTTAAGGCTCGGCTGGAGTGCACTTTGCTCTCACAATTCTGTCCGGTGACGCTGTAAGGGCCTTGCGGCCAACAGCATCCCTCACTTCGAAAAAAATAGAATGAAAATGTTTAGTATA
The DNA here is from genome assembly GCA_017165845.1 of Thaumetopoea pityocampa. NCBI lineage: Eukaryota > Metazoa > Arthropoda > Insecta > Lepidoptera > Notodontidae > Thaumetopoea > Thaumetopoea pityocampa. The sequence goes on along the minus strand of WUAW01000309.1, from coordinate 16,668 downwards.
AAAATAACCAGAACAGAAACAAGTTTTTAGTATAAAAATATCAATCATTCTATCACTATCCATTTGAATTTGGTTAACCTTTGGATAATCAAGAGGCGAACGAGTATTTATCTAAATAGTCGGTAGATACATACCTACAATCACGACTTTTCCCTTGGTTCTCTGGCGAGGAATCGAACCTCGGGCTCCCGCATGACAGGCGGGGATACTGACCACTATACTACCGCAGAATTGGGGTAGGCAGAGACCACATCTTTCCAGTTGCTACTAGCAAAGTGGTTATCTGTAGCTCACTTTTCACCCCCGTGGGAAGCGAGACGTGTCGGGTGGCGAACATGACGCCGCCATTTTAATAAGGTTCAAAAGTGTTAAAGTTCCTCATTGCGTTCCCACGAAAAGGAAGAAAAGTAAGGAATATAGAATTTGGGTAAAAGGACTATTAGATATATGATATTATCTTGGAAGGAGTTGGGAGAGATCACAGAACATAGAAGGTTGTTCTGTGGGAGAGATAGTAGTAGCTCGGGGGGCCGGGGTCGCTTACCCGTATACTTAAGTCTATTTGCCGGACAGGCTATAAAACTAAGTACTCCCTGACCTCACTAGTCGGTAGGATGAAAGGAATTTTGATTTTGTGATAAATAGCATAATAACATAATGTACTGTTTATTTTTTCAAGCCCGTATATAGTTTCTCTTGTATTACGCCCGACTTTAGTTACTACACCCACTTCCTATTATCTCAACATTACTTATGATTGATTTGTATACAAGTCAACCATAAGTAATGTTGATGATATGTAATGTTGTATACAAAATAACTTAAGCATAAAGTCCGCTGATAAACATATTTCATATGGGTAGTGTTAGTTGTGTTAGGTTAGGATAGTGTTAGTTGTGTAGTGTAGTTTTTAATTTTGTATGTAAGTAGAAGCGCATAGATAGATAGATAGATAACTCTTTATTGACACACAAAAAAACAATTTAAAAATACAAAAAAAAATACGAAGTGCTACAACGGGCGGCCTTATCGCTAAAAGCGATCTCTTCCAGGCAACCTTTGGATATATTTATTCATATGATATTATAAATAAAACCATTTATACACCATAGACACAGGTGCGCGCATTTCCACCAAAAAGAATCTCTTTGTCGTAGCACCCCATTTCGGGGACCCTTGTTGCCACTTCAGGCATTGGTATTCTTGGCGTTAGTATAACGAGCGACGTTCAGTTCCGCGACCGGCTCGTTGGAAAGGCCAAGCTGGCCTCTAAACAGAGTGATGTGCTCGGAAGATTGAGATGATATTTCACATCAGCCCATCTCCTTCTACTTTAAGTCCGACCTCACATGGAATACTGTTCTCATCTTTGGGCTGGGGTATCGAACGCACCTAAGCTATGGTCGAGCACCATGACACAGATTCTGACTTTCCTGAACTATATGTAGACTGTTATCATTTTTTTCTGTGCTGTGATATAAATAAACCTAGATAGAACCCCTGTATTACCCCTATAAAACTTTTTTTTAACAAAGTATCATATAGAACAGAATAGAATAATAAAGCACCATCAAGAATAAAAGATACCATATAGAATAGAATACTCTTTTATTGCACACCAGTTTAAAACATTTTACTTAAGTATGATAAGTGTAAGTGTGACTTTTAAGTGAAAACTTAATTGGTATATATATGATTTGCATGTTATACATTTTTGTGTTGTCTAGATACTGTATGTTTCCCAAAAAATAAATAAATAAATAATATTATAATACAATTACGTACAGTTTATATGGGTAGGTCTAACAGGTGGACTTGTATATAAGTTGTAAACTCTGTTATATTGTGTACAAATAAGAATACTTTGTCTATACATACAATGAACGTTCATTTGTTTGGTCTAAATCCAACTCTAACCTGAGGTTCTAAAAGTTATTACCAGTATAATCGCGGTCGCAAGCTGTCACTGCGACAGACCACAAGTAATACCAACCGCAGTACCGAGCACCATACTTAGGTTCAAGATTTAGGCCATTGGTTATTTTCGGAATTAAATCTTACACTGAATTCTTCTTTACACGTTGCAATGAATGGACGAGACCTAAATATTTCAGTATGTAACTCTTGGAATGCATCTCTCTCTACCAATTAGCGAAGCAAAACAACTTACCTCTTAGCTCTCGCATATTTCGGAGGACTTCCTTCTACGACCCAGACAACCCGGTATCCTCATTATGGCTAATTCACTTATTTATTCTAACTAAGAATATCCCCACGACACTCCAACACATTTAATTAATTTTTTTACATTTAATTTACATTTAATTTGTTTTACATTTAATTTGTAAGTAAAACTTGTAAAAATGTGTTTCGGTACATAGTATCAGATATTACCGACAGATGGTGCTACCGTCGAATGTTGATATAGTAATTTAATTAATTTATTTATTTTGGTACCCACAACAGATCACAGTCAAAATTATCATTCCAAATTCTTAAATTAAATTATAAAATTCTAGACTATGAACCACAAAAGCTAAATCACAGTGAAGGAAAATTCATAGGTGAATATGTGTATATTCACCTATGAATTGTAACATGTTGTAACATTCCGACATCAACAGTTCAGGACCAAGCTTTGTCATCGATTACTTCCTAAAGAGTTAACAGAATTTTACATTCATTACATGGAAAAAGAAACACAAAATATTCCTTTAATATTGTTCTTCCCTGGTAAGTAGCACTTCTCATANCCCCACGACACTCCAACACATTTAATTAATTTTTTTACATTTAATTTACATTTAATTTGTTTTACATTTAACTTGTAAGTAAAACTTGTAAAAATGTGTTTCGGTACATAGTATCAGATATTACCGACAGATGGTGCTACCGTCGAATGTTGATATAGTAATTTAATTAATTTATTTATTTTGGTACCCACAACAGATCACAGTCAAAATTATCATTCCAAATTCTTAAATTAAATTATAAAATTCTAGACTATGAACCACAAAAGCTAAATCACAGTGAAGGAAAATTCATAGGTGAATATGTGTATATTCACCTATGAATTGTAACATGTTCTAACATTCCGACATCAACAGTTAAGGACCAAGCTTTGTCATCGATTACTTCCTAAAGAGTTAACAGAATTTTACATTCATTACATGGAAAAAGAAACACAAAATATTCCTTTAATACTGTTCTTCTCTGACACTTCTCACATTTTTCTTTATTTAAAACAACAATTAATGTATAAAGTAACTTGCACAAAACAAAGTAACTCTATACCTTTAATTAACAAGGATTATCAAGAAACAAGGAGAAAACAAACCAGAAAATATCCTAATAACGCACTAATAATAAAAGACTCACTCCATATTAGGTAAATCATATTATTTGTAACTCCATGGCGCTGTTAGCGATATTCGCGCATTGAATATGTGACATATTGCTTGAATCTGCTGCGCTCTCGAATCTGTCAGGCGTTATTAAACTGCGACATTATGATTTATATTCGCCCACGCTAACTTTATTACGATTACAATAGACAATGTCACACTTAAATCTTATGACATACTCCTCGTGTTATCAGTATCGACTATTGTTATAGGTCAATTGTCAGTGATATCTTTAGTGATATAATCACGCATGCCAAATCTTAAATTTCGAAATTGAATACAAGATATATCTGATTTTTCGAAATCATATGCGTGTTAATAATTTAATAATTATCACTCGCTTTAAATGGTAAAAGAAACCTCTAAATGATTACTAGACTTTCTTAACAGCGTGTGAAGTTTGCCAACCCGCATTGTGCCAGCGCGGTGGAGTATAACCTAACTCCTCTCATGAAGATGAGATGACATGAGAGGAGATCCGTGTCTTGCAGTGTAACAGTAGATAAGCTGATATAATAACAAATACATCCAGAACCAATTAATTTACTACTGTTAGCTAAAATAAAATAGATAATCTATCTTCTGTATTTATATAAAAAATCAATCGCTGTGCGTTAGTCTCACAAGAACTCGAGAACGGCTCGATCGATTTAATTTTTTTTTTCATCTGTATACAGAGGTGGTTTTAGGAAAAAATAAAATTAAAGAAATCCCAAAGGAATAGTCGACAAATTGAAGAAATAGAAATTGTTTTGGGTGGTGGACGTACCAGCTAGTATTATAATAAAACTGTCTATTAGGTGGAGCGAAACATGAGTATTAACCATAATTTTGGTCCTCCTCATATTCATTATAAGCCCACCTGTTGAGAAACTCTATTAAGGTCTAACAGAATAGACCGGTATGCTTAGGTCTGTAAGTGATTCTGTCATGAGTACTACCTATATCATCGGCAAATCGAAGATGATTACCATTAACATTGATGCCTACTTCGTTCCAATCCAGAAGCTTAAAGATATTTTCCAGCGCGGCTCTATACAATTTCGGAGAGTTATTAGTGCTGATTCTGTTGTAACAGAACTTAACTAAATTTAGTCCCTCCCTATCTTTGTCTAATGTCAAACGTCAAAACGAGACAGTCACGATTTGGTGCTGTTAGTTTCATTTAGACACGTCAATATTAAAAGATTTAGACGCGACCTCGGAACATACGGACTAAAGATACGCAAAAACACAACATTTTTTTCCAACCGTTTAAGAGAAATGTAGGTCGGCGCTCGCTATAAATGTTTGCTATCTCGTTTTGTCGTATGACATTAGAAAAAGTTAGGGAGGGCATAAATTTAATTAAGTTCTGTTACAACAGGAACTTACACCGCGCAATTGATTTTTTGAAATCCTGGTCCTGTATGTGAACTGGCATGGCGATGTTTTTATATACTTTATTACTACAATATACTATAATAATCAATACGGTATCGCTAAAGAGACTGAAGCAACGTCTGTGTTTCCACATTGAAGGCCTTCTCGTTGTCCAAAAAAGCTAAACGAGAATTTAAAAAATAATTTCCGTTCATAATGGAGCCAGACAGTTCAATCTATTGTAAGAAACTCTAAAACTGACTGCTAGAAAATATTCTATATTTTCTAGTGGTAACGTTATTCAACGAAAAACTTAATTTAAATCGTAACAATTATATTGACATAAACTAAACTACAGGTACAATTTCAATTTGTTATCAAAAAATATGAAATTCTTGTATAACCTCGCCCACTTTTCACGTAACCGTCCAATTTAGAGGCATTCTGTTACATTTTTCCACGGCTAAAAATATAGAGCGAAATATTACCTTTGGAACATTTAGACCGACGCCGCGACGTCATATCTGACAGATATTAATGTGACTAAATACTTATCTACGCCGTAATAGCTCCCGTTATAACGACTAATATCCTAGGATTTGAATAATTATGGAACGTTAGTGTATATTCTAGTTTCTAAATTGGCAAAGTTCATTTTGTATTTAGCTGATCCAACTTTTTCCTTATCTGCGGCGGTGATCGCGGGCGAGTTCGCGGGGAAGGCGTTATAAACCGTTCTGTGTTTACGATACGTCTATTTTCGCTTTATTATTCTGGCACTAATTCACCCTGCCCAGTTTTTCGTATATAGCACGCAATATATTATATAAGACTCGCTATGGCTGCGCCTCCGCCCGTTTGAAGAACATTTATATTAAAATGTGTTTGAGATGGTTAATTTGAATCGAACTGTATTTCAGTGTCTCAATAAATTATATATCATCATCGTCATCAGAACGTGTGTCTAACGTTGGACATAGGCTTCCTCCACAAAAAGAGGGATTTGCCGTAATATCTCAAACAGTTACGCTTGGCAGGCGTATAGGAGATCGCAGAATTTGTTGATTGAATAGCAGGATAACGCTGCTGCCTATTATTCTGGTCCATCCTTTAGCTGGTTTTAACAGTACCCACGGGAAGAGATTCATCTCTTCCCGTAGGTACTTACTGTCACTTCATTGACGCTATTGATACGCAAGCACCACACAGCAGGGATTACAAATATTCATGAAATATTGTTATGCATTATTTATTTACAGAGTTAAAACAGATTTACATGAATCATAAAGTAGATGTATTATTGTAATCGAGAAGTAGATTTACATACATACATACGGTCACGCCTTTTTCCCGCTGAGGTAGGCAGGGACCACTTCTTTCCGCTTGCTACGAACCTGACTTGGCATCTTTGGCTTCTTCTACTTTCATCAACGCTTTCATACAAGCTCGTTGGTTGTGGGTACTTCTAACCTGGCCTTTCTTTTACACGATTTCAATTTGGTCGAGATACGTTCGCCTGGGTCGACTCCTAACGATTTGCCCATTCAGACCCGTCTTATAAATTTGCTTCGTAAGTAAGTAGATTTATACTATTATAAATTAGATAGTATTTCCGTTTCCTCAATTGTAAAATCCTGTCTATCCAAAGAAAAAAGAGATTATTCGGAAGAGACTGCAATTTACTATAATAAATAATTAGTTTACTTAAAATAATACATTTTGTTTTAAGCTACATGCTTTGTTTATTACCTTTTTATACTGGTGTTCAATAAACAATATTCTACTTCTTCTTCTTCTTGGCGTTATTAATCCCGACTTCCATTGCCAGGGTCCGCCTTGTACTAAGTTTCCTCCACTTTGCTCGGTCTTTGACATCCTAAATCATAAGTCGATTGAGTTCCATGTCCTTTGTCACAATAAACAATATTCTATCACTATATAAATCCAACAATTTCGTAGTTTATACAGTTTAAATAGACTGATAATTTCAAAGAAACAAAATACTTTTTAAAGTAAAATTTAATCTAAAATACACAGACTGACAGTAGAATTTTATTTATTCGTATGTAGGTAGGTATAGATTAAACTATTATTGCATATATAAAGTGGTAAAAACTACAGCTTATATTTTAGTCTTAATTGCTCTGGTATTTGTGACTTACTTTGATTTATATCATTATTAGCGACCTACCCCAGTTCCAAACGGGTGCAATTTACTAATTTGACGTCATTTAAGTTTAAATAACGCCAAGGACTTGTGAGTCATCGATCGATTTAGACCAGTGATGTCCAAAGTGGTCTATATTGACCCCCAGAAACTCTACTAGCGTTATAAATTTAAATCTTTTGAAGCGAGTAGCAAGCACTATATCAATTCTCAAAAATACATTTGACGTTTATGAATTTTCAAAAATACAATATTAGCTGAGCGAGGGGTCAACCGAAAATCATAGCAAGTAGTTTACGAGACAAAAAGCTCGGGGACCTCTGATTTTGATAAAGCCATGTACTATTCTATCCATCATATCATTTTAGAACTTTGTTATTGACAGTTCAACGTCACGAAAAGTACGTTTAACGTTTTGAATAGAATAGATTCTATTATTATTATTAGAACGGAACGCAACGGAACGGAACGAAGCGGAATGAAACAGAACGGAACGGAACTCAACGGAAGGGAACAAAACGCAACGCAACGGAACGCAATGCAACGGAACGCAACGCAACTGAACGCAATGGAACGCAACGGAATGGAACGGAACTTATATTATTACAATATGTGGAAGTACTACATGATCAATTTCGTCTAAATTGAAAACCAAATTTAATATGTTTAAATGGTTAAGACTTAATACTATGTCGGTCAAAAGCTCTTCGTAAGTCTCATCATGAGACCTGCTTTGTTTGTTACTCCTACAGTGATCATTTAAATTTTTGATATAACGAGAAATTTTAATCCACATTAAATACCCTATTTATGTACGTGTACAAATTCTTGACCGCATACCGCTCTGCTAATAGCATCATAAAGCGATTATATTGCTCCCTTGCTCCCACTAAAAACCACACGACATCCTTCTTGAGTCCTGTTGCTCAGGGAACGCCGCGGGAGTCATGTGTGCACAGGATGTCAGTGCGCTGCCTCCACGGGCCTGCTACTGATCGAGCAATGAGATGCCCTTCAAGCCGCTCACAGGCCGACTTTCATTAAACGGAGGTTGTTGTTGGCGTGAGCTCTGCGCCTATGCCAGCAGCACCTTTGACATTAAATAACCTACGTAACTAATACATACTTAACTGAAGAAAATTGAATAAATAAATAAAATTAATGTGAGTAAAATTAAAGTATTCGTTATCGGAAGAGAGGAAAATGTAGAGGCACGAACTATAATCGGCGCTGGTATCGTATGGAGTTTATGGCCGCCTGGTGCAGGCATTGAAATCTCTTGATGAGAATTTAAAGGCCTGTATCAGAGTAAATGGGGCATAGATGGACTGGTTTAACATCTCAAAGGATGAGAGACGGGGATTTGTCGCGTCTCCGTGGCTCTTCAGTTTTTTTTTTTTGGACAGCTGTCTGTCGAATTTGAAAGATATGAACTGTCGACTAAGTGTGGCGCGCTAAATAGAAAATCTGGAAATAATTGTGGATTTAAAAAATCCAAGAATTATTTTCACTTGAGCTCTCGTACCACCATGGCGGCCAGTAAATCTGAGATCAGGCTGTATTCAGTTCTACTTCACCAATTTGGATGAAACATGTATTTAAGTTGGAATAGTATTTTTATTATTGTAATAGTGCGACCATACTCTACCGGTACTTGCGTGATCGTCGAACAAACAAACAAACCGATGCTAAGAAAACAAAAGATGGGTTCTGTTTCAGAAGCTCTTAATTAGTCGATCTGGGTCAAATTTTTCGCAACATCTTTAATGTACAGACAATGACGTTATAAAATTTTATAATAGTACAGATAATAAACTAAATAAAAAGGTAATTTTATGAAGCACGAAGCATTTTTATTTGAAATGAAATATAACCCAAAATCTAAGGCGGTTTTTATCATAAAAGGCAAAGCAATTCGCAGTTTATTTGGCATTTAAGCAAATTTAGAGGATCCCTTCCATACTGGCATTTTGTTTTATGTGGCTGCTCGTTACTAGCGGCGGTCGGGCGTGAAGTTACGGCCGCACTGGGCCAGCTGCATACGTACTACAATGATGATATGCTGCGATTTTCCACTGATTTGATTTACCGTTTTATTCCTCACTTTTATAAGTGATGTAATTGATGTTACGTGCTAACTAAATAAGAGTTTATCAACCATCAGCCTGTAGACATAGACTATTGTGTAGAATATTGAATACCCCTACCCTTTAATTACTCTCTATCATAGACCTAACGTGTCTAAAATCTAACATGTACCTCCGCTACGTTTTCTGATAATTGGTTACCGCTTGAGAACTTCTGTTTAATCTCAAAGTCTAAATCGTTATTTAACGCTAATTTAACATTTATTGCGTTTATTTGGTGCGACGTTATCAGAAATAAATGATCGCTTCGTCTCTTTCGGGCAAAACTGCAATAGTTGCTGTGACATACCAGATTCATGGGCAGCAACACTATCTTACGATACTCTAACTCAAGCTAATAAAATATGACCTAATTATTATCGTATATGATTCCACATTCAGCGTCGTTTGATCGCTGCGATTATATAATCCAGTGCGTACATCGCCAAATCGTGCCCAGAGGGAGCCGATGCAACCCGCATCTCACTACGGACAACATTTTTATATTTTCACTGCATTTCCGTACCGCTCCGCTACTGCTAGTGTTTGTCGGCCGTAAAACAAAAGTAGGTACATTAAAACTACACAGTTTTTATGCTCTAGTTCGTATACACTGTTAATGCTATTAACGTGTTTTGTTTTCAGACAGGTATTTTTGCAACATATATATATTCCGATAATATATACCGATTTTAAGATATTAAACTCAAGTGTTTACATCCGTGATAAATCCATGTGTCCTATTTATTAATATTATTCACTTTGTGTCCAAAGTCTTAAATACGCAAGAATATATTTTAAAACTTAGAGAAAATTTCACACATGTCTTATCATAAAAAATCTCTAAATTGGGTAAGCAGAGACCTCTTCTTTCCACTTGCTACAAACAAAGTTTACACGTAGTCCACTTTTCAGCCCCGTGGGAAACGAGACGTGTCGGGTGACGAACCACGACGCAGCCATTTTCATAAGGTTTAAAAATGTTAAAGTTCCTCATTACGTTCCCACAAAAAAGAAGAACAGCAAGGAATATAGAATTGGGAAAAGGACTATAGGATATAGGATACCACTGTCTCGGAAGGAGTAGAAAGAGACAGAAGTAGCTCGGGAGGCCGGAGTCGCTTACTCGTATACTTAAGTCTATTTAGCGGGCAAACTAAAATACTAAGTATTTTCTGATATAGATAATTGTAGCTTTATTAAATCATCGACAATTAAGTAAACCTCTGACTTACGCAACGCTTACCGTGGCCGGATGTTAGATGAATTACCCGATGTAACATCGAACTTAGCCTAACCTAATCTGTCTGTTAAAGGTCATGTAAAGCTGTGGTAATGTAGTCATCACAGAGATTATAAGGATAACTAAAATGACGATAAACGGGACCCAGTCTTCTGAACTTGCTCCTATTTCTTCACAATTCAATACACAAGACTTATAACTTGTGTTGGAATAAATTTGAGGAAAAAGTTTTTGAGTCAATATTTACGTGTTGATGACAACGTGTACCTCAAATACACTAAAGCTAAATAATACACTAAAGCTAAATAATACACTAAGGCTAAAGCTAAATATATAAACACTATGCAAATCTACTTCCCTTTTCGATTTCCCAAGACTATACGTTACTCATATAGACCAGTCCCCTGTCAAATAAAAACTTCCCCGTGTCTTATCGAATCAATTACTTTAATGGGCAAGAAGCCATTTTATATTTGGAATGTAGTCTCGGCTTCTGTTTTACTATCTAAGTTGACATCGTATTCAATTGAACATCAGGCCGCTTTATTTTTTTATCGAAACTTGATAAAACTTACCTTTTCACATAATCTGGAATATGTGACATATTCATTCAAGAGTAGAGTGGACATGGAGTATTATCAAAATCAGCCCGTGATAATTATGTTTACTTCTGAACATAAGTTTCGCTTATTACAAATAATTACTACGTAAAAGCCGTGTGAATGCGGTGGAAATACATTCTCTACACAGTCACCCTGACTAACTGGTTGAGAAACGCCCTAATAATGTCTCGTTCAGTTGAAATAGTGATGTGGAGACAAGAATCGAAAGAGAGAGAGAGAGATACTCCGATAGTTCGGTCACTTAAAAAGAATAAGCGAGATTTGTATAAAAGAATGAACATACCGGGCAAATATGAGTGGAAGTGTCGAAAAAGAGCGCACAGGAAAAAGTTAACCAAATCAACAACTTATTTCAAAAATGTTAAGTTTTTGGCATCTTTAATCGACAAAAATGTATGAAAATATGTATGTATGAACGTGGATGAAGCAAAAGAAGTATGTCAGGATCATAGTATGTGGCAAACTATATTCTTCACCTCACTGTATGGGATATAGGTGTGAGCGTATGTATGTATGTATGAATTAGGGAAATTAGCTGAAGATTGAAGATTGCAGAAGATAGAGTCATACCTTAATCATCATCTTCATCCCCAGTCTATTTTCGTCCCCACTACAGGGGCACGAATCTCCCCTGATAAGGAGGAGGATTAGGCCGTCGTCCACCACGCTGGCCTGGTGCAGATTCAAACACGCATGTGGGCATGCAGTCCAGGTTACCTCACGAAATTTTCCTTCTCCGTTGATTACATTGGTGTCTACAATGTAGACCATACAGGAATTAAAAATAACTCAGTGTTAGTTATTTAACTAATTAAAGACATTTAATTTAAAAAAATACTTATACATATATATTGAAATTGGGCGTGCGATATGCCGCGCGATGACCCCACTGCGTGCTGAGAGACAGCACGCGGCGCCCCACTGGATGTCGGTGTTGGGCGCGCACCTGTAACAGAACTGTGTCCAGTGGGGCATCGCGTGCTGAGAGACAGCACGCGGCGCCCCACTGGATGTCGATGTTGGGCGCGAACCTGTAACAAAACATATGTTAATATTTAAAAGAAAAAATAGATTTTTCGTTACCAATTGAGGGAACGTCACCAGTGATTAAATAATTGAAAAAAAAATTAAAAAACATAACAGAGATTAATGTTATTCTGTCATACTTCTAAAGTGGCCCACAAATCCTAATGTAACGTATGGATACAAAAAGGTTGGATATTAAATTTTAATATGATACATCCAGACCTGGATTATAAAATGCAACCAGATGCAATGTGTATGCAATATCCCAGGTCCTGAGATCGATAGATCTCATAGACTTGTGAAAGGCTCTAATTATACGTACTGAATAGCAAGAATCAAAGTTGGAATTATGCAGACGTGCATGAGTAGGAATCGGCAGGATACTGTTAACTTGGGAATCAACAGTATGCCGATGTCCGTTCACACGAGTGTGTAAAGTAGTGGTTGTTTCACCAACATAAAAGCTATTGCAGTGTCTATACTCGAGTAAATAATATATATAATACACTATTATNGTGTGTAAAGTAGTGGTTGTTTCACCAACATAAAAGCTATTGCAGTGTCTATACTCGAGTAAATAATATATTATA
>WUAW01000308.1:15807-48349 GCA_017165845.1 Thaumetopoea pityocampa | reverse complement strand
AGAACGCAATGAGGAACTTTTGAACCTTATAAAGTGGCGGCGTCGTGGTTCACCACCCGACACGTCTCATTACCCGCGAAGGCGAAATGTGGGCTGCAGATAGCCACTTTACTACATTAAACGATTGTAGCAGGTGGAAAGAAGTGGCCTCTGCCTACCCCAATGGGAAAGAGGAGTGACTGTATATATGTATGTAGTATGTACTATGGTCTCTGCCTACCCTTAAGGGATATCGGCGTGAGTGTANAAAATTTGCGTGATATTATTTACTCACTTCAGAGGTGAGGCGTTCTTTTATGCCGATTCCCTCCGAATGAGCGTTACATTTAAAATAACACACAAGATTACAATTAAAAAATTCGAAGTTTGAAGAATGTTGACTCTTTATTTTAGAACAACTTCTGATGAAATATAGGCCGCAAACAACTTCGATTGTACTTTTAATACTCATGTTGGCAACCCCGTTGACCAGAGCGATCTCTCTGCGTTATGGCAATATGTTGAATGATGATTATCTTTATTAAAATCGAGATTAATTTTTTTCTTTTCCAATAAACAAGCTTCCGAATTATTTCATCAACTTCCCTTTTGAAAATTATCACCCTTCGCCAATGCCATACTCTCCTCTGTGTTACGTAAGGCCCATAAAACTGGCTACGAAGGTAACGACAGACGACTAACGATCATCGGAATCCGCTTCAAAGCCATTATATTCCTTGCACTTAAATTATTTATAAATAATCTAAACCCTCCGCTCAGCCTTAGCAATAACACCAGTTCAAAACTTAAGTGGTGAAGTACGCTATTTAGTCTTATTTGAGAAACATTACACCGCCTCGTGTCAAACATTAGAACGCGCTTACTCGTACGTCATCGTTTACATAAGTAAGAAAGCCTTTTCGTCGAGATATTTACGATGGTGTTTAAGTACTGTGTAATCGGATCTACCGAGCATTTTAAAACGACATTCCGTAATTCACGCCGGTCTTCAAGTGTCATTCAAAAACTGGTTTCACTGTTCTCTCACACGATTCAAGACAGTAATTTCCTTCATCGTTGACGAGTGATCGATTTTCATATCGACACTGTCGCAGAACAGTGTCACATCTACAAAATGTCTATTTTACAGGATAGCGGTTTTGGACTCACATATTTTTGTATGATAATTGTAAGTTATTATTAATTAAATCGTTTAGGGGAAAAAATATGCATATATGCGAGTCCAAACTTTAAACTGCTCTTAGGTATATAGAAACGTGTTGTACCTATTAATGTCTGTAACACATTTCTATAGTCTATTGTATACGACTATATCATCTCTTTATCTATGACACATTTTCCTTCTCTTTAATGGTCTAATAGTGGCCTCAAAATCAAATATTTAGAAACACCAAACAACTAATTATATGATGAAAATTGTTTGAATATAGAAGTACACTAGTCAACATTGCCTAAGACTCAAACTATTTTTCGAAGATAACATAAAAGATTTAGATATTTGATATGATATTATATGAATATCAAATATCTAAATATTATATGAATAGAATCATAACTTTAGGTTTGTTTAAAAAATAGAACAAAATAAGATTCAACAGAACAAAAAAAAGAATTATTTTTTATACCATTTTTTTCATTCTTAATAAATATTAAGAATGAAAAAAATGGTATAAAAAATAATTACTTAATAGACATATCTGTCTAAGAAGGGTTTAAAACAGAATTTAGACTGTGAAATTATAGGAAAAAATTATCCACGTGATATTCAGTAGTCAGTTGGACCTGCTAAAGCAATAACTAAGGTTCTGCAACGCCTTGGCATGCTGAATATCAAATTTTCTATTGTGGCTTGTGGAATCATGCTCCATATCCGAGAAAGATGACGAAGAAGCTCTTACTCCGTGTTCAAATTTTGGGGAAGTTATTCAAATGCCATTCTCCTGAGTAAATTCCAGGCGTGCTCAATAGGATTCATGTCACAAGATTGTAGAGATCAGTCTAAGTCAGCGATGTTTTGTTCGCAGAAAACGTTTATCACCGGACCTGTAGTGTGTGCTCGAGCATTGTCTTGCATGAAAATGAAATCCTCTCCCATTTGAATTCTGTGCGGAACAACCATAGAATCTAGCACCTCGCTGCGGTATTTTCCGCCAGTCATGTTGCCCCGTATGAAAACGAGGTCAGTTCTCCCGCCTAAGCGAAATCTAGCCCAAACCTCTTGGTTTGGGCTTGGTTTTGGTTGTTCCGCCGTGGTAGGGTTTAACTTCCTGAGGACAACGAAGCCGTTCATGACGTCCAGACGTACGCCACACACGTACTCTTCTTGTATCGGGGTGGAAACTAAACCTAGATTCATCAGAAAATAGTACACGAGCCCGTTGATGTGCCGGCCATCGTAGGTGAATGCGTATGCGTGCCCATTAAAACCGCCCAGCACGATTGCCACGCCGAAGAGCTACGACCCGCAATGGCTTACGAGGATGTAAACCAACCTCGTGTAGTCTCCTCCTGGCAGTTTGAGTGCTGACAGTGACCTAGTGTTGCAATCGCAGCCTCTCCACGAGTTGTCGCGCAGTCGTTTTTGACTCCGTCTGGTAATATTCCTAATAAAACGGTCTTGTCTTTCTGTAGTTATTCGATATCTACCAGGATGTAATTCAACCGTGTTCCCAGTGAGCCGATAACGTTGCCACAATCTTCGGTTAAGAGACTGGTTGGACTGGACGGCAATTGCAACTTCACGTTGTGTACGCCCCGCTTCAAGCATGCCCACAGCACTTTACATCTTGGGTTAAATGACGGCGTGGCATAATGCCTAACAAACCAATCTTTAACTTTAAAAAATAAGAAAGACTAAATACCAATCAGCTTAAAATCTATTCAGTAATGATGAAACTTTAAACAAAAACAACCTTTAGGCAGGAATTCATTCAAAATTTTGGTAAAATTAAGGCCTATCATTTTTTTAATTTTAAATTTAGAACACTACTATCACTGTCACTATCATGTTTTTATTTTGTTCTTAATTTTTTTAGTGGCCGATTCTTTTTTTAACGGGATTATACGAAAAAAATTGTCACAGTTTCTGAATCTTAGACTTTGTTGAGTAGTGTATATTCAGCCTTTAATTTATTTATTTGCATTTATCAACTGTACGCTGCGCTGACACAGCTTAACTGATTATATACATGATTCGGTATTGTCAGTAACGATAATATTATAGAAAATGGGAGTGCGTACACGGCACACCGCCCACAATGGGCGATATTGCGCTATCTATACGAGTGGACATGGTTACGATGTCAAAATATTATTCTGAGCATTTACCTAATATATGTAGATATATCGTCGAAGATTATGTGCATGAAGTCGACCGACTAACGACTCCCAAGCGCAATTTGCAATTTGAACGATGCCAGATAACGTACAGGAGCCGAGCGACGGCTGCTTTTCAACGAAAAGTTGCTATAATGACGAAGGTTAAATGAAATATTAGACCTTTTTGCCCATTTACGACAGCATATATTTAAAAAAAAATATATAATAAGGAAGAAAAGTAATAATCGCAAAAAACATTTAACTCTTTTTTATACATAATGTATGAAATTTTAAAGACGCTGGTAGACGTCACAGTAGCACGGGACCACGAAAAATGTGTCCAGTAGACAAACTTTATCGCAACTCGTGTTTGTAATTGTACGCCGCGATCACGCCACTATTGGTGTTTGTCGTAGTACGAATTACGACATGATGTGTTTACCTACCATTTTTTACGAGTAGGAAAATATTATGACCGCACCTTATTGCACTGATTTTAAGGGCACAACACTAAACGCGGACTGAGACCTTCGCCCAATAAACCCTCTCGGAGTCCGCCTATATTCCGCAAATGCCTCACCATGAGATTTGCATGAGCATTCATGACCACAGTTACTGTTGAGTCGGGCTAATATCTACTCGTAAGTTACATTTTTGAAATATCTTTAATGTACAGACAATGACGTTTTACAATAGTATGATTATAATAGTGCTCATATTATTTACTTTTAATTAAAATCTATTACCCACTCATTACAAAACGTGGTCTAATATCACTACCGGATTAAAAAATCATTGTAATTTACGAATCTATAAAAAATAAGAACACTTCGAAGCCAACACTAAGGCGTTTTGTAATAAAAGAGGGTAATGATCTATAACTATGTAAGCTACTATGATCGTCCGATTATGTGGCAGATGTTTTATACAGCTTCCACTTGCAACAACTTTCACCCACACCGGAGTCAGGCAATACAGCGGTATTGCCTGACTTGCCAACATATATATATATATATATTATATAGGCACACCAACACATACTATGTAACTACTTAGTTAGTATTTACAGATGCTTTTAGCTCAATCAACCAAGCAATTACGTGCAGATAAAAGTAAGCCGCATATTTAGCACTGAAGACATTGATCTTTCACAACTTTGAGACAAATTTTACACTTCTACAAAATAGCTACGTTACATGAGGGCGGTTTAAAATTTTGAACTCACATATCTCTTCATATTTATGTATGCTAATTGTAAGTTATTATGGGAGTATAGAACTTTAAACTGCACTCCTGTAAAGTAGCCATCTTGTAGAATTATTCTACAATCGTGTTAAATTGAAGAAAATTTAGAGAATTTTCTAGTGTAGTTGTCTATAAAATAATAGTTTGAAAAAACTAAAACAACACGCTTTATAGGAAAACCAAACTAAAAATTAAGAAATAATTTTACAATCAAAAGCGTGGGGTGCTTTTTATGGCTTTTACGTTTTCTGCTTGGAGACTTTACTTTTGACAATATCTGTTTATTATCAAATATATTAATTGACTAACTGTGCCCGCGACTCCGTCCGCGTGGGCATTCGGTTTTTAGTTAGTTGTAACAGTAAAAACAGCATTCAAATCGGTTTAGCCGTTTCTGAGATTAGCGTGCACGAACGCACAGACAACCAGAAAAACAGAGACAAAAGTTTTTACTGTTGCATTGTAGCAAGCTTCCTCTAAAATTTAGTGTTTGTTTCATCTATCTATCATTTACCATTCATACTTATTAAGATTGGAGAATATAATTTATGTATAATTTCGCTCTTAGCGAACGCCCACGCGGACGGAGTCGCGGGCACTGCTAGTATTATATAAAGCGTGTAAAATCGATCAATACATACCGAGCAGCGCTACCGTCATACCCTATGTTGACAGAAGTACGGAAAGTAGCGCTATATTTTAATTTTATTGGTATTTAATTGGTATTTATTTGCAAAGTACGCCTCCTTCCAGACCTAAGTTGTGATACAAATACTACTCTAAATAAACCACGGCTAATATTTCTAAATCGATAACGTATTTCTCGATATGTACTTAGACTCTAGATATGTTGCTTTCGTAGAATAAATATTTTAGTTAAATTATTTGTTTAATGTAATACTTCTTTTCGAATCTTTACTTTAATGGCTTGATGGAAAAAAAATGGATATATTGAAACTTACATACATACATACACTCACGCCCTTTTCCCTGGCTCTCCGACGGAGAATCGAACCCCGGTCTCCCGCGTTACAGGCGGGCATACTGACCACTATACCACCGAAGAATTGGGGTAGGCAGAGACCACTTCTTTCCACTTGCTACGAGCAAGGTGGCTATCCGTAGCCCACTTTTCTCCCTCGTGGGAAACGAGACGTGTCGGGTGGCGAACCACGACGCCGCCATTTTAAGGTTCTAAAGTGTTAAAATACCTCATTGCGTTCCCACGAAAAGGAAGAAAAGGAAAGAAACTTTTAACTATATATTTCAATAAAAATATCAAATATGATATTATCTCAAATAGCAATAGTGTTTTAATGCCAGTTACTTAAACCGCTATTTTTAGAGCAGTAAAAAATCCACTATCTTATTCCAGTCATTTCAGATATTATAACTCTTAAAGGTTTCGGTACCTACCTTAGACCATATATCTATATTAGGTCAATGGTACCTACTGTGTTCACGGTTTCATCGGAGAGAATGGCATATGTCTGCTGTATTCTCACTGTACTCAATTACAGTAGAGCAAATAGAGTTTTCATTTATTTTTTTCAGATAAATAGTAGTTTGCCTAAAGGAATGTCCGTATTTCATTAATAAATTTAATTTTTCTATCTTAAATTTAATTATTCTATTTTAAATCTTAAATCATAAAAATTATGATTTAAGATTTCAAATCATTCTAACTTGATTATCAGAAATAATGTCTGTAATTATTTATGAATAATGCTAGTTATTGAACTAGACTAGGCAAAATACACTAGAATTTTAACGCTATAAACCAGAAGTTCCCAGACTTTTTTCTCATAGACCACTTTCAAAATTTAGCTGGTTCCGGTGGACCCCCTGCAGCTACATTTCTACCATATTCCCAAAACGCGGCAAAAAATGTGAACATTAGATCTATGGAAATTTGCGTACGCCAACGTAGACCCCCGTCGAGTCTCTCGTGGACCCCTGGGGATCCACCTGGACCACTTTGGGAACCAAGGCTATAAACATTCTTATAAAATCTCTCTATCTACATTTTTTATTCGATGTAAATAAACTGATATCGATTTAAAAAATATCAACCGGATATGTATCGATACTTTTTGCACTTCCGATATTTCTACTTCGTAGGTGATAGTATCAGATCTGCTCTTTTTCGTCAATTTGATTTTTTATTTTTTTTTTATTCGATTTTCTATTTCCTATTTTAAACGACAACACAAGCTTGTAAGTTGTGTTTATCTTTGTATATTTGTTTATCTTTTTCTAGGACCATTATTTAAAGTAATACTGTTTTGTAATACATTGATATTCAGATTAATTCAAACTACACTCTTAGATAATTAGTCATAATAGTGTGTATTATTTACAATAACAACGCGGTTAAGCATGTGGCCTCAATAAGTAACTATAATAGAAACTAGGGATATTTACTATGTATTCCGTTTGTATTTCTCATTTTAGATTTTGAACCATTTAGTGTTTAGAATCGTAAATAGTAATTCATAGGTACCATTTCATTTAAAATATGACCCACATTGCACTAAACTTGTCAAAAGATCTATAACTGAACTTGTCAAATGACTGCACAGATGGCGCAGTGGTTTAGGTGGCCGCTTTTCCACTGCGCTGTCGAGTGTTGTGGGTTCGATCCCCATACGAGATAACAACTTTGTGTAAACCATAAATTGTTGTTCTGAGTCTGGGTGTTCTGTGTTTCCGTTATTTGAATGTTTGTAAAGTCCCCGCGACACAGGAATTAATCCTAATGCGGGAGTTGTCTATAAATAAAAAAAATGTAATCTATGTCACTAGTACAGAACACGTTTCTAAATAACGTTTTTAAACAATAAACATACTACGATCCTGACACACCTCTCTCGCCTCACCACGTCCATACACCTTTTCATACACTTTGGTCGATTAAGAATTATGATTCAACAATAAAATAAACTAAATTTTATAATACGCGGCCATTATGCAATCAAGTAATTTATGCAACAATTCTAAATGTCAATCAGTGATGAAAAGGAAATTTTTAAAAGGGGAAAATATGAACCTTTCTCTGTTTACCATATAACAGAATCTCTTTCTTAACGATAGTAAACTAATGGAGATGATGGACTGTTTCATGTGATGTTCAGCGGAATTTCGGGTGCCACTTCGCCTATGGTCTACAGTACGCTGATATTCAACCCGAGAATCACTGTTCTTCATGGTTTTTCAAATTTCGTGAGGCCAACAAGTCAACAATATCCACCATTTGCAGACTTCGATTAGATCATTCTAGTACTCCGGTGTTCCTCGCCAAACTCAAGATCAGGAGTAGTGCTTGATGCGAATACAGATTTGACGGAGGACACATGAACCAACCAAGAGTACCATTCATCAGTGGATGTCTTCGGGTTGATGGTGATGATATATAATATAAAAGTAATAATTATCGCAACCGCCTTTTTAAAGGGAGAGTTGGTTTTTTATACAGTAAGTCTATGTATTTCATATAATTACGAGTAATTTGGATTGATTATTACGCACACATAATAAAAACACGTATTATAATATAAATAAATGTGTGTGAGTGTAATAACCTGTGCACATATGTAATAACTTTCAAGAACGTTGATAAGGCTCCAAATAAGGTTTGCCTGTATATTGGATACTATACAGACATATACCTATTTAAGACTTAAATAGAAGAAATGCTAATGTATAAACCTTTTTCACAAAAATATGGCTCAGTCTCTCTTTTTAATAGCTAACGCCCCACCAAACTATCACTGAACTCGGACAACGCTCACGATGTACTCTGCTGACTAATTGGGAAGCTTCTATAATAGAGCTTTGAGCATAAATTCGGTCATTCTGCTTGTTAAAATGTTGCTCGATAGTAAATTTTCTCGTCGGTAAATAAAACTTTTCTGCGATCTTCCTTTGGGTACCGCTTAAGAAGTTATTTTGATTTTACCACCGTATTCATTTTAATATTATCAGTTAAATAATGACCAGACGTCTCTTTATAAGAGAGTAAGTCTTAAGTCATCTTTTAAAATACGCGACGTGGTTCTACGTGCCATATTCATTTCCAGAGATTTTTTTTTTACTTTCGGACAGGATTTCTTCGAATTCTTTCCTTCACTGCTTTCATCACCTTTTTAGTATGAATACTACTTAAATGGGTAGATCTTTTTCTGTCACAAACAAAGGAAACTTCCTTGTGCCTATCAATAGTCCGGTACACGAACATTCTATTAATACCAAGCGGATGAAGAGTTTCAAAATTGCATGTCTCCAGGCCTACTTTGTGTAATGCTATCGTAGCAATTGGGGTTTCTTTATCACCCACTCCATTTTAATATCACAAGAATATTAACATAACACAGTTTGGCGCGAAAATGTGAAAACACAATGAATATTAGAATGATGGCAGGTTCCAAATTCAAATGTAATATTATCATTTTTTTTTTATTTGTAACCGAATTAATTTTACTTATGGCTAGACTAAATACATATATAAAAAATTTGTGTTTTATTATGAACTAAGGGTACACCTGTTAAAAAAACAAAACGTGTATAATAAATGACAAAAAACAACAAAAGCTAAAAAAAATATAAAGTGGCTCTGCAAATATTTTATCACGAAATTATAATCTCAAATAATTTAAAAAAAGTAAATTCAAAAACTAAAAACCGACTATTGAAAAATCGCGCTCTAAAAAGTATGAAACAAGAAAATATTCTCATCTAAAATTGTTATGTACAAACTATTCAATATTTATCGTCTATTAAACATCTTACACGTAATATATTTTAATGTATTTAATACATATTCATAGTAAAGTTCAGAGGATAGCCGTGGTCGTATACCTACCGCTTTGCCTAAAGCTTATAATCTCTTACGTGGGTGGCATACGACCACGGCTATCCTCTGAACATTACTATAAATATGTACTAAATTCATTAAAAAATATTACGTGTAAGTTTATTTAATAGACGATAAATATTGAACAGTATGTACGTAACAATATCAGATGAGGATATTTTCTTGTATCATACTTTTTAGAGCGTGATTTTTCAATAGTCTGATTTTATATATATATAGCTTTTGAACTTACTTTTTTTTATATTTGTACTAGACTACATTAGCAACTTGATATAAAAACAAAAACCGACTTGTCAATTGGCCGGGTTGCACCAAATCTACAAATTAATAGCTAAGTCAAAACTGGTCTGTTGGCGGTTCATTGCCCGCGTTAATTACCATTATGATTGATCAACAGATTACTGGGCGTTGTCAACTCCGCTCACTGTTTAGGATCATTAGTACTGCCATATTTTTTTGCTTATGAACAAATGAAAATAGATTGATTTATATTATTATCAATATTATTTAAATAAAATATTATCACAGACAGTATATTAAGCTAATCGCTAAGAATATTTGATTGATGACAAATAAAAGTCAAGAAAAAACAAAGAGAGCAAAGAACGTTGGCTTATGAATAAATTTGGCTACACACTTAGCAGTGGTTTAATGTAACATTTCAATATACTGAGTACGTGGATTTTAATTCCTACAAGCAAAAATATGTTTGTGTTTAGGACCAGATCAAGACATTTTCTAGAACTATATGGAATGGAACTATATAGAAATACTGGAACTACATATTTCGAGGAAATCGTAGCCTAATCAGTAGTCAGAATTTAATTCGAGAATTGAACTGGGCTAAACAATAATTACCGGGGTTAGATATATTCGTAATATTCGTAAATGGATGATAAAGCAAATCTCTCGCAAGTCGCAAGATTGAAAACTTTACGATGGCCGTCATCTAAACAATAAGTGGATTTGGGATGCACTGTGGATAACTCTACCAATGACCCTCGATGTTTCGCTGTTTCTCATACTCGCTTCCCCGTGCACTTCAGCACCACGAGATCACCGCGGCGAAATAAGCCAAACGTGTCATCGTATTTCCCACAGATTACTTTACATGGACAGTCGAAGGCCCTCGCCCGATGCTTCACTCTACTTTTGCACCTGACCGAACCTGACGAAACACGGAGGAGCTTTGGAAGCTTTACGTCAAACTGGGCGTTCAACATAGTATCTGTATGACACTACTCGTCGCAGGGATTGTGGAAACTACTTGGATGAAGTCAGGTGAGATTCGGTCATCAGAAAACGCCCAACAGGCAAATTCTAGGCCCGGACTTAATTCGAAATAACTTATTAATTTAAAAATAATTAAATGAATTAAGTACGCCAATACGTTATTTAAAGTGGCCTATATTGAACCCAGAGTATCGACGATGACGACGATAACCTGTAAGAGGTCTATGACAGCTGTCAAAAACACATTTGAAATTGATGAATTTCCAAAAATTCAATATAACTATGCAGGAGTCTAGCTAAAACCGAAAAACATGTTTTCTACGAGACAAAAATGTTTGGGGGCTTCTGATTTAGACGCTGCCTCGCTGTCCATTTGGATGCGTTCCATTTAAACGGTATCTGTTTGAATGTATCATCAGTACTGGGCGTAAGAATTCCCGCCATTACGCACCCAAAACATGCTGGCACATGCGTACAATTAAAAAAAAGAAAAAAAGAATAACCCGCAAAAAATATACTCGTATTTCACTACCCGTACTGTTTTTCGTTTCCTCACATTTAGAATAATAAACAGACTATTAAACTCTGGTAATACGACAGTAAACACTAAGTGCACAATATAATATAAGTAAATAATACATCAAAGCTACTTTTCTACTTACAACTGATTCGCAGACAAGGTATATTATATGTCATATAAATATTTAATGTACCAGAAAGTCTAGTTAGTAGTCATGACGTATGACGTCAGACAGATGTGTGACGTCATAACTTATCGCCTACATAATTTTACTATACATACTATCACTCCTCTTTGCTTGGCTCTCAGGCGGGGAATCGAACCCCGGACTCCCGAGTAAAAGGTGGGGATACTGACCCACTATACTACCGAAGAATTGTGGTAGGTAGAAACCACTTCTTTCCACTTGCTACAAGCAAAGTGGCTTGGGCTCCGTAGCCCACTTTTCGCCCCGGTGGGAAACGAGACGTGTCGGATGATTAACTACGACGCCGCCATTTTATAAAGTTCAAAAGAGTTAAAGTTCCTCATTGCGCTCCCAAGAAAAGCAAGTTTGCCGGACAAGCTAAAAGAGTAAGTACTCGCTGACCTTATTGTGCTGGCAAAAATAATACCGCGTCAGTACTATTAGCCATTCTGTGACCGCATTTCCATTCAACCGCTGCTACCACCACATAATTACATATTAACCCTATCTAAATACATATCGACGCGACGTTTGAAACGTAATAAGGCATAAGCAACATTTTCGTTGTAAATGAGTTATGTACGCCATCCTACTTAAAATTGTGCACTTTTTGTAATGCGCTTACTCCTATGGCTTTGCAATGACTTTTTTGTCACTTACGCCCAAGTAAAAAACTCGATCAACTGATTGATCTAATCAAGATCAATTGATCTAAGTGGCATAAAACCATATAAAACGACGTCGAATGAAATAAATAAATGCTTTGCCAATTAATGCTTTTATTTTTCTTGATTCCTAAAGCTGTTTCCATTGTCACGATATGACAATAAATAAAAAAGATATGTCCATCTTCCTGCAGTTTCAAACTTTAACCTGCTCTCCTGAACGGTTTGGTTTTTGTCGCTTATACCCTATTAACTTTCAAACGACGATATATTCTCCCCAAAATTCTTTAAAGAAAGCGAGTACGGAGACATGAGAACCAACGACGATTTTCACTCTCGCGCAGTCGCTTTCCATTAAAGTGAAGAACGTATAATAATTATTATAAATATTTTGTGTATCAATCATCTCCAGTCCACATTCGACCCTACTACAGGGGCACGGACCAACCCTAATCAGGAGGGGGGTTAGGCCGTAGTCTGCCGCGTTGGCCTAGTGCAGGTTAGTTTTGTGTATCAATTTTTAAATTTCAAAAAAGAGACTTATACTGCTGAGCAGTATGCGGTGATAATAATAAATTTCAGGATACACAAACCACAAGGATAAAAAGGATAAGTAGATAGAATATACTTTATTGTACACTAATTAGAGTTTATGACACAGAATGCCAAATATACACCAAGCCATCTTATCACAAACTGCGATCTCTTCCAGACAATCTTTACAAGTACGTGGTTATAATTGTTGGATGAAAATTATATATATAATGTTCATCCTATCCATGGTCTTTGGGGCAGGCAGTCAATGTTGCTCATCTATATTTTAGTCTAGATTATCTAGTGTCTAGCTTGTCTAGATTATTTAGTATAACCCGAAGAAGTAACAAACATCCACATAAAAGACTTGCCTTAATCTCAACACTCGTCAGGCGTCTTAGAGATGTTGGTCGGTGGCATTGTTCTGGTGCATCCCTCCGCTAGTTCTGAAGACCCCCGCGGGAAGAGATGGAGTGGCGCTATTACTGTGCCGGCGCCACACACCAGAATTTACATGAACGTAAGATTTATTCATCCACTAAGTTTTGGATTCATCAATCATCAAATCAATTGCATTTCTAAAATAATTTCAAAACATGTGACTTTCAAGGGTGATTATTGTCTATATGTACTATTATAAAATTGTTAAATGTCAAATTTTGTAAATCAAAGATATTTAAAAAAGAACTACTCACATCAACTAATTAAGGGCTTGAAACCTAATCAGTCGATTTTTGTTTGTTCGAGTTTCACATAAAAATCAACGGGTATATTTTGTTCAAACTTTTACAGACTTAAAACTACTATTCTAACTTAAATACTGAGGTATTTTTCATCAAAATCGATTCAATAGAAATGAAGATACAGCTTGATCCCTCTTTTAATAGCCGCCGTTAAGGTATGAGAACTCAAGTAAAAGTGGTTCTATGGCTTTTATATAAATCTATGATTGTTTCCGGATTTCCTATGTAGCGAAAACCCGACTTTCAGGCGGACGGAACCGCGGGCAAAAGCTAGCAACAAGATAAAAATCAATTGTCCATTGTTTCTTCCTATATTGCTGTTTAGTGTACGCAGTAGCTACGTGCTAAACTGGTAAAAGAAAATATCCACGTGCCAACTGAACTTCGTCTAACCGTTTGTAACAGTAAAATGAGGGTATAAGGAAATAACACAAACTAAATTTATGGACTGCCCATTACAATATGGTTACATGTGAGAACGTACTCTGTGGTTTTACATTGACCGAATCAAAATACTTGGAATCATTAGATTATGTACATTCTATTGTGCTAAATATTTAACATTTTGAAGATTTGTAGTTTGAATAATTTATCTATATTATTATAAAATTGTAAAACCTCATTGTTTGTACATCATAGGTATTACAAAAATCTAAGTCAGATCGACTAATTAAGGGCATCTGAAACCGAAATCATATTTTGTTTTCTGCGAGCTGTTCGCCCTAGAGCAACGTAGGTACGTGAACATTACATATGTTCGTATACGACCCTAATAAGTCACACTGATGCAAATATGGCCGATGTGTGGCCGCCGTTTAATATTATAGTCGTGATAAGGCCCGGTTGAAAAAGAAGCACGAAACATTATTTATTCTGTGCTCTTTTTATTATGAGAAGCGCATAAATAAGTCTTTGTAAATCTCCGTGTTCCCTTGCTCAGTATTACCACTTATCAAATAACCTATCTACTTACAGAAGTTATAAGTTCTTTTCGATTAAATTTATATTAATTTCATTCGCTTTAATTCGGAATTTTTTATTTTCTAATTGATATATTTAAATTTTTTTTATTAGAGGGGGGGTTTGCCCTAAGTTCAATTCTTGGCACTCGTGTGAACGTATGACCTCTTCGTGGGTATGATTGACGATAAAGGTATAGGTTATTAATTTTCAGACAGTCGTAAAATCAATAATAATCGATATTTATCACTTTAAAATGTTAGAAACGTGTGGATCTCAAAAATTGACGATAAAGGTATAGGTTATTAATTTTCAGACAGTCGTAAAATCAATAATAATCGATATTTATCACTTTAAAATGTTAGAAACGTGTGGATTTAAAAAAGGTAACTACAATCACATGTCAAATAAACATTACCCGGATGAACCTTGAACGTAGTAAACGCCGTAGTATCGAACAGTGATAACGGATCCATGCGTTATCTTTCATCATTCGTAAGATGTGCGACATTGTTACTATGGGGCATGTCCAAGCGCTTGCAATCTATGATAATACTTTTTTATACGAGATAAAGATACAATCTATAAATTACTACTGAATAAATCTGTTTCATTAATGATTTGACAACTCAGTGATATAGCAGTCAAAAATATTTATACACTTATATCAAATTTATAGAAACCGCGACAATAATTGACTGCACGGATGGTGCAGTGGTTTAAGCGTCCACTGCGCTGTCGAGTGTTGTGGGTTCGATCCCCACACGGGACAACAACTTTGTGTAAACCACAAATTGTTGTTCTGAGTCTGGGTGTACTGTGTTCCCGTTATTTGAATGTTTGTAAAGTCCCCGCGAGACAGGAATTAATCCTAATGCGAGAGGTGTAATTTAAAAAAAAATATACAGAAAAAATATCAAAAAATATCAAATTGAACTAAGATTAACCTTCCTAAAAAAGCCATAGACTTAGGAAAAATCCGTAGGTCTGGCAACAGTGACAACGCTAGTGTAGACGGCCCGGCACACGGGAGATAGCTAAAATCACGGTTGATAAAATCGTTGATTTTTAAATAACGTTAAAAAAACATATTTTCCTGGACGTACGTAATTAATACGTTGTTTAATGTTCAAATATAGTTCAGACTAGCCGTTGCACCCTGCGTGGGCAACTATTAAACAACTATTAGGTAACTAAATTATAATTTAAATTTCTAGTTTTTAAATTTTTACGTAAAAATGAATATTTCCGGGAATTGAAATAAAAGCTTAGATTACTCTAAAGTAGAAAATATAACATTGTTCTCAAAAAAATTATATGCCAATGAACATCTCATTGAAATTGGTTATTGGTTTCAAAGTTTAAAAATAACCATATGAGCTTATAGAAGAAAAACCTTCATTTCAAAATCACTGTCAAACCCTTCAATGTTATTTTATTTGTATAGATTTTAATATGTATATTTATTTAGGATCTCTTTCATCATCTTACTTAGAGGGACAATTTATTATTTATACTAAATTAGCTCAGCCCTTTGAAGAAAAAAAAACGATTTTTACCATGTTTTGAAAGCGGAGTCTTAGCGGCAACCCGAGTGAAGCATCACTTGAAGATTTATTTTAACGTTTTATATTAGTTTATTGTGATGTTTAATATACCTAAAAATTTGGTGTTATTTTATGTATTAAACGTCAACAATCGTAAACAATATTGAAACATTGGAATAAAACTGTATCAATGTGGTACTTCGGTTTGGCGTCAAAGCTTCCAAGAAACAATAAAATGTGATATATCGAAATTTTATTGTTAAATTGACGAAATTTAATGCATTCAAGACTTGGCAGTGTGGTTTTCTTCCTTCGCCTGTCCATATAGAAACATCACGTGAAATTTTATTTTAATGTTTTATATTAGTTTATTGTGATGTTTAATATATAAATTTAGTGTTGTTTTGTGTATTAATCGTCAATAATCGTGAACAATATTGAAACATTGAAATAAAACTGTTATTAGTCACGGTTATTATTTATATGTTAGCATAGCAAAGTTACCGATTTTTTTCAAGGAAATAAGCTTGCGGAAATTCTTGCGCTGTCACTGTGATTATCATTGACATCAAAACTCCCAAGAAGGAATAAAAAGAGATATACCAGCATTTTACTAACTTATGAAAATAATATAATATGACTGCACGGATAGCGCAGTGGTTTAAGGGGTCGCTTCTCCACTGCGCTGTCGAGTGTTGTGGGTTCGATCCTCATACGGGACAACAACTTTGTGTAATCCACAAATTGTTGTTCTGAGTCTGGGTGTTGTGTGTTTCCGTTATTTGAATATTTGTACAGTCCCCGCGACACAGGAATTAATCCTCAAAGTGCGGGAGGCCTTAAAAAATAAAAAAAAACCTACAACAAACAAGGATCTATGGGCTTAGATCCCTGTGCCTTCCCTTTAATAAGAAAATTAAAAAAGTTATGTGAATAAGACTAGGTACCATGTTTGTAATAAAATCAATTATTGAAAAAAAAGTAAAAAGCCCTGACTGCGTGAAAAATGTAATTTTTTTTATAATTTTGATATACCCAGTATCACTCCCACAATTAAAACGAATTAACGACACTTCTCAAGCAAAAACCCATCATGCCGTTTAAGCTATAGAGCGTACCAAATAAATATACATACATACATACATACAAACACATTCGAAAAACGTAACGCTCATTCTTCGGGGAAAAAAATTCGAGTCAGGCGAAAGATAATCCGGCACACGGTGATCACGTGACTGCGTCTAACATGTGTGTCGATTTTATTTGACTATTTGTGATTGAAATTCTATTTAAATATATATAATATTAAAATATTTAATACACTAACTGAAAACTCGATCAAATTGTGCCGTATATTAGCGGAGAACTTAATAAATCTTATCATTACAAAGTGAAGAAATGGAATCCATGTTTTTCTTTATATTACATTTTTTTATATCTCTTTTGGTTTCATATTCCAATACAACATTTAGTAATAGATTTTTGAACTCCTCAATATATACTCGTATAAGCCTCAATATCATCAACTAAAACCAGTTTAGATCTATTTAACAGTTATACTGGAGGGAATATGATTCAGAATTAGGCCCAAAACAAAATCACGCATACCTTATCAATTTTCCCACCGATCAGTATAAAATACTCACGCGTTGTCTATTACTCCCTATTTACTTAAGTGGTTAATCAGCCAATGCAGTAGTAATATGGTAAACATTTTATTATCCTCTTGCTCAAACACGTCACGAATCAAAGATAAGATAGCCTACATCTGTACACCGACAGAGTTGTACTATAAGATGAGTGTGAAAGAGACGGAACTATGCGAATTTATTGTAATTTACAAGATACACCGCTAGTTATAGTGAGAGCAAAAACTATAACACTATATATTGAAGCACACGGTAGGTATATTACAAAGGTAGTTAACCCCATTGTTGAAACTTTCCTATTTGATTACTTATGGTACAGTGCTTAGTTTAAGTAACGGTCAAAGTGTAACAGTCTAAGACTAATGTAAACTGCTGTATCTGGTAGCCTTATCATCATTTAAATTCTATTTATATCGCCCAGTAAGCAAGTTAACTACCACTGAGCCAAACAATAATTATCACATCCCCTAACCAAAAATATAAATATTTTATGGCTGTTTTGTATGTTAATAACACTTATTATTTTCAAAAAAAAATGTAAATATTAATTTATTTTGTTTCCTTTTCTCCTGGTATGATATTTGTTAATTTCCTTTGTAAGACTCGAATAACTATACGCTCTCTCGTATTGCGTCTTTTTAGGGTTTTGTAGTCAGAAGAATTATATAATTTAAAAGAGCCAAACTTTTTTAAATTTCTATTCAAAGTCTATAAAAACTACAACGTTGGATATACAAATAGAGTATTTTATACGCTACAGAAACAAACAAAAATTTCTTATTCTTAATACAAAAAAAAAAGATTATTTATTTACGTTAAATATAAACGGTGTATAAATTTGGCACAAAATCAATTAATGTAATTGATCTATCCTTGAATACATGCACACTTGACTGGTTGTTTTTCATTTAAGCAATTATACAAATATTTCCAGTGACATTTCATCGTATTACTGAGGTTAATGTTACGAAGTTGTTTACTAAGCCGTGAGCATATAATTAGCACCGTCTAGCAGGGCATTATATTATCACTAGTTTACCTCGAGAAATAGTTATTTATTCATCCAAGGAGCAAAGTTCGTTTTTGTTGAGAGTTTGAATCCCGAACAAGCGAAGGATTCTATAATGGACTAGTTTTTGCTAGCCTTAACGGCGGCTAATAAACCAGGGATCAAGCTGTATCTTCAATTCTACTGGACTGATTTTAATGAAATATGCCGCAGTATTTAAGTCGGAATAGTAATTTGATCAAAATGTACCTGCTCGTTTTTGCGTGAAGCTTGAACAAACAAAGAATCATCGACGGCTTTGGTTTCAGAGGCCTTTAATTAGGCCACCTGAGTAGCTTTTTTTAATATCTTTGATTAGCAAAGTTTGGCATTTAACTTTATAATATAATATAATTGAACAACAAGCATAGCGATTCGAAGTCGAAATTCGGCTTCGAAGTTAGAATCACAAGAAATAAACTATAATATCTACCTTCCTCTCGTGTGACTATAAGTAAGAAAGATTCGTGAAGAACACACATCAATAAAAATAATAAGTACATTAGTGATTTAGTGGTGCTAGTCATGACTCGCTATCAAAAGGTCGTAGTTTCAATCCCGGTCCAGTGAGTTGTTTCTAATTCATATACGGTCTACATTTTATGATGTAACACCAATGTACTCAACGAAGAAGAAAACTTCGTGAGGATACTGACCACTGTATTACCGAAGAATTGCGGTAGGCAGAGACGACTTTTAAAAATAATATCTCTAATAAAAAAAACAAAGTCGCTAATCGTACCTGTTTGTTTATCCCTTCAGTTTTCTAAGCTACACAACGAATTTTGATCAACGAACTATAATAATGGCGGCGTCGTGATTCACCAGCCACACACATTTCGTTTCCCACGGGGGCGGAAATTGGACTACGGATAGCCAAGCAAGTCGAAAGAAGTGGTCTCTGCCTACCTCATTACTTCGATAGTATAGTGGTCAGTATCCTCACCTGTCACGCGGGAGATAGGGGTTCCATTCCCCCCCGGAGAGCTAGGGCAAAAGGCGTGATTGTATAATATGTACGTATGAGAGTTTGACGTTAAGGCAACAATTACCACATTAACCAGGTGAAAGTTCCCGGAGGCTAATTGTCTTGAGAAAATACGGTCACTGCTATGTTAGTCATAGTTTTATTTCAATGTTTCAATATTATTTAAGATTATTGACAATTTATACACAATACAACATCAAATTTCAACATCACAATAAACTGATAAAATAAAACTTCAGCTGATGTTTTCACTCGAGTTTCTGCCGAAACTCCAATATGTTAGGTACCATAAGTAACGTAAGGTAACATAATGCATAAGCATATAATGTAGATTGAAGATGCCTTTTATATCAGTGTGGCGAAGGATAAAAATTTTCAAAAGAAAAGCCATTCCATTATAAAAACATTTGTTTTTGTAATAATTACAAACTATTATTAATAAGATTAAAACACAAAAGCGATATTATTCTGTAATTCGGACACATGATTGGATTCCTTACAGTTCCTGCAAATTGAACTTTGATCAAGAATCAAAACGTCATAACCTTACCTAAGTTTTTTAACCAAACAAACGACTGCGGAAACATTAGATCAACATATTATAAAGCCTTGAACTTTTCGGCCACGAGTATTCAATAGGTTCTTCAATTCACGACAAACAAATTATTGACTTAAGTTTTTATCATCAGCTTGAAGACACAGCCACTACTAGATATAAACCTCTTCTAAACAACGTCAGAAACATAACCCCATGAAAAAATGGATCTAATAAAATATCGCCAGGCTGAGAAGAGGGTATATATAAAAGCGTGAGCGATTACAGAAAGCGGACAGCTGTCACCATGGGGTACTGGTACGTATGTATGTAAGACATACAATTACTCCCTTTCCCAAGTGCTCTTTCGAATGATAACAATCAGTAAGAAATTCTTGCATAAATCACGCTACCTTAAGAACACAGTACAGATTACTTAACCGTTTGTATTCGTAACCACGATGCGAAACTGAAGCAAGCCGTGGTAATAAGGACACGTGCTATTCTTACGAATTAATAAAATTAAAGCAATCCTGTCTGAAGTATTTATATCTCTGTTTATTGAAAATGGTAAAATAAGAAAAAATAAACTTTTTAAAATACCAAAGTTGGATCCAAACGATCGCCAAATCGAGGTGATTTACAGCAGAAGTCAAAAATCATTTTAAATAACTAGCGCCAAATTGATAAATTTGACCTCTACTTCGCATGTCTACAGCATCTCGATTTAGACTCTTAAATTTAATACTCACAAGTGAATATTAAAGAAGATATTATATTTATACAAGTAATGGAAATGAACAAGCTGTGGGTGCTCCTGAGTTTCAGTACCTTCTCGTCGAACTTTCTCGGTCAAGAGTCAATATAGAAATTGAATGTCAATTGTTTATAATATTGACATTCAATTTCTATATTGAATTATTACTTCTTACACAATGTCAAAATATTATTTATTTATTACTTCTTACACAATGTGTAAAGGTGGACTTTAAAAGTTCGCAAATTTTCTGACTTCGGTAGGGAGCGCATTCCAAATAAGACTGAACTGAATTAATAAAGACGAGTTAGCAAAAGAAAAACCAGAGCTATGAGAAAGACACCGAAGCAGTAGATTTTTAATAGAACGAAGATTTTTATCGTGGTTGGAATGCAAGTACTCAGAGGTAAAATCTATACTATTAAAAAGTTGTTAAATGTCAAATTTTCAAAAGTCAAAAATATTTAAAAACAAACTACTCAGATCGACTAATTCAAGGCTTCTGAAAACGAATCCGTCGATGTTTATTTGTTTGTTCGGGCTTCAAGCAAAAACCAGCGGGTAGATTTTGATTAAACTATTACAGTCTTAAAGGTACTATTCCGACTTAATGAATGCGGCATTTTTCATCAAAATTGGTCCAGTAGAATTGAAGATACAGCTTGATCCCTGTTTTAGTAGCCGCCGCTTAGGTACGAGAGGTCAAGTAAAAGTGGTTCATAGACTTTTTCTATAAATCTATGATTATGTCGGGATTTCCCATGTTGCGGAAAACCGATATTCACGCGGGCGGAGCCGCGGGCAAAAGCTAGTTGCAAATATAAATATCTAACTTGTTGTATAAATTAATTACTATCTATTGATTAAATGAAAAACAAATCATCAAATATGATGAACATAAATCAGAATATAAATATCATTTGTCCAATTAAATATAAATTAATATTTAATTGAGCAAATAAATTAATATTTAATTTTATTATATATAAATTAATTTGTTTGGTCCCGGCAACTCTAAATTTTTGAAAAACTTTTGTTCAATATTGGACAAAACAATTGCAAGCACCCACCAGTTATTATTTTCATGTACAGGATAATGTTCACTGCTTTAATGTAAGCACAAAGCAGTGAACACAGCCCTCTAAGACTTGTACGTAAAATGTTTGAAATTTTTTCAAGACACAGATATTTGCTGGTAGTGATGTATTAGGAATTTGCCTGACTGTCTGTGAATAATATTTAGCAGGTAACTCAAAACCAACTAGACAGTTTTAAACTGGTTTAACGATGCAGCTAACAACAAACCAGATTCGAGATAACAAATTAAAAAGAAACATGAGTAATTTTATATATTTATTTCATACAGATGTTCGTATATTTAAAATAGTCGATATAAATAAATTTCTATTGATTATTGAGTCAAAATACCTTCTATGTACTTCGGTTATGTTACTTATATTAATTTATTGGTAGATAATTTACACACACGCAGAATAAAAACAGTAAAACAATAATCCTAAGTAATGTGATTAGTCATATTAATCAATTAAAATTGAGTACAAGTGTAGTCATTATGATTCAATAATATTAGAATATATTTAAAAAAATACTTTGATGTTACAATTAAATTTGGTATACGAGAATCTGTCGCCAGATCCCCAATTCACATTCAAACGGCATTGAAATCTATATGTGTGTAGGTGACATTAAATATTGTTGGTTAAGGAGTCGTACCCACGGTAGCTACTGTTTGGTTTACGCAGCTTATTATTAGTGAGTATGTTAACACAGGTGTATAACACACGTAAATGGAGATCCTATCCACGGTAAATGGTGTGTAATAATTATTAACGTATAAATGCTTTTTCATTTGATTAATTTTTTGAGTAGTCGGATTGTCATCTAAAAATTGATACCCAAAGTGGTCTATATCGACCCCCCAGGGGTCGACGATGACCTGCAAGGGGTCCACGCCAGTTGTCAAAAACACATTAGAAGTTAACAATTTTACAAAAAAATAATATTAACTACGCTTTGGGAGTCTACCCAAAACTGAAAAACATTACATGCGTCTACAAGACAAAAAAGTTTGAGGACCTCTGATGTAAAATGATTTAATCGTGAACCCAAATAACTTTAAATTGTTATGTAAGCACGATTACTACTACGCTAAACTTCCACTGCACGCATAAAACGATGAAAAGATGTATATGACTAGTTTAATGCATATATAATGATATATAACTAGCTTTTGCACGCGGCTCCGCCTGCGTGAATGACGGTTTACCGCTACATGGAAAATCCCGACATAATCATACATTTATATAAAAAAAGGTTTTTAATAAATTAAAACCACTTTTACTTAACCTCTCGTACCTTAATGGCGACTACTAAAACAAGGATCAAGCTTATCTTCAATTCTGCTGGACCGATTTTGATGAAACATGCTGCATTATTTCGTCGGTATAGTCGGAATAGTACCTTTAAGACTGTAATAGTTTAACTAAAATCTATCCGCTGGTTTTTGCGTGAAGCCCGAACAAACAAACAAATAAACAAACAAACAAACATCGACGGATTTGGTTTTCGGTTTGGTATGTTTTTAAATATCTTTGATTTTTGAAAATTTGACATTCAATAATTTTATGATAGTAAAAAATAGATACAGATTATTAAACGATATGTCGGTTCTGTTCATAGACTTTTATTTTATACGTTTTCATTAGTTATTCAAATTTATAATTAAAATAACTGCAATCTTTAGTATAATTTTATATCTATAAAATTTTCAACAAATTATTGATGACACCATTGAAAATACCGAACTTTTCAACCAGTAAGTTTATTTTTGTTGGACAATTTACGAGTTTTTTATGCTTGGTATTTCACTTAGAATATTTTAATAAAGTATTACAATTACAATTACGTTAAGTGTACATGGAGCGGTCTTACCGGGAAGTGCGATTTCTTCGAGACAACCTATTACTTAGGTAACTACATAGTATTTTTAGATGATACACTTTAAAGATCCCACTTTTTAGTGATTTGAGGTTACACCCCTCCTTAATGGGTTTCTAAAGGGGTTAATCTTGTTAATAATTAAAAAAGTTTTAGTATATTATTGTCTTTAAAAATTTTAAAACAAAGATTGGTATCTAGGCATTTAAATAGCTGTGTAAGTAAATATCTATGGAAATGAATTCAAATAATATCTGTCAACATTACCATAACCCGTTACAATAAAACTTAGCTAACGGCCATTGATCCCAAAATTTAAAACTAACAGGAAATCCGTGTATGCATACAAAATAATCATTAATTTTTTGAATAATCAAATGGTAGTAGGAATAATATTTCGGTCAGCAGACAATATTTATGTTAATTTGAACCTATAGAATAGAGCTATTTGCCAAAACGTCATATATATAATAAGCTCGTATACCTACCTATTTGAATCGCAACATACAATTTTCAACATTGTAAAACAATAGCACAATCATTCCACTACACTTCTAAAACAACATTTTACGCTTAAAATATGTAATAAACACCTACATAATAATTCTATAGCATTATTTAGAGAGAGTAACCCATTTTATTTTTTAACCCATTACCCGCCACAATACAAGAACACTTGCACAAGACCGATTAAGGTCAATAGCTTCAAGCTGAAGTTTGCAATGATTTAAAACAAAATAACGAGAAATTTTTACTACTTTCATAGTCTGGTATCATTATTTTAACAAATATATTTCATTCTGAAGTTGCAGTTATTGAAAGACAAAAATTTGAAAATGTGTCCCAAAAATGGGACATTGGCGGATAATGGGTTAACCAACAGCCCAAGAATGTGTTCTGTAAGTACCTATATCATTTTTTCTAATGTGTGTGAATTTCTTTATTCCATCATTTTATCTAAATATCTGAAGCTACATAGATTTGTGCGGTATCCTTAGAACCCGTACATTATCCTCTTTGACTTAATGATAAAAGAAAAAAATGGCGAGACTATGGTCAAACAATGGTTTACGTGTTTTTTATCGTTAAGACTACCCCCATGATATTTGCCACCACTTTAACTTCTATAAACAGGTTACCAAAGCGGTATTATTTAAGATACTGAGTACAAACTAAACTTATAAGGTAAGAAAATATTCTATAAAAAGTCAAACTCACGTCATAGCTCCATGTACAAGACACTCCGGCGAATTTAGCCACGCACCGGCCCAGCTCCACGTCCTCGTGTGTAGTGTACAAGTGTTTCAAACAATACTTCACGTGGGGCGCCACTCTCTTCAAGGTTTCTCTCGAAAACAACACACCAGGTCCACCCATGCAGAAGTTCTCGTTATAATCCAAGGCTAACGCGTCTCTCTCATCATTTGTACCCCGACCCGCCTGACCAATGAACTGAGGCTTCCTGCTATCGACTGACCGCAGGAACTCCTCTAACTTATCACCCCTAACATACACGTCATCGTCCGCACGCATAAACCACTCGAACTTATCGCCGTATTTTTCATACATGTATAGTAACATAAGGAAAGATTTCTTCTGAGGTGGATAACTGTCGTCTACATTACGCAATGGAACTAGAGGTAAATCGGGAGCACGCGACACTTCAGAACTGAAAAACGCAATCCGTCCAGGCAAATCCTGGCTCCACGTATCGTACACTGCTTTAGCACGCGAAGTTAAATACTGTTCCGCGGTCATAACACCTACGAACAACAATGTCCGGTTCGAGTTATGGATAGTCTCGTTCGGCAACAATCCTACGAGTGCCAGTGGGTCTTGCTCCACGTATTGTTTTGCTGCCTCTGGACATGACTCTATCGTCGTTCTGGACGAAGTTCTGAGGCATAGCTTGAGGAAGATTCCGAACGTAACGCCGACTGCGACACCAGCCGCGAGCTGCATCCATCTGTTTCGGCGAGGCATCTTGCTAGAACTGCGCCAACTGTGGAGTCAATACGAGCACCCAGTGTTACCCGGCGTCCACATGTGTGCATTCCAGGAATAACCTTTTTATCTCTTTTTTGTAGCGACCGGGAGGGGTAGACATTAGCGGGCGACTTTTTTGTTCGGTTTTCTCTCCCATCGGTCGGAGAGCGATCACATGGCCGCGCGGCGCGGGCGTAATGTCGCGCACGAATTCGAACCCTATCACGCTATCGCCGGCCTAAATATCAGTACTGCAGATGTTATCGGCGGTGCATGCGCGGCGAGGCGCGGCGCTTACAGAAATGCGAGCCGTTCACATTACGTACGAACACCCGCGCTGCGCGCGCAGGAACACACGACTCAACTCGTGCGCCGCGCGCCGACTGACTGGCTGCAACTAGACCTTCCCAAAACAAAACACAAGCAGCGGTAATACCACAGGTAATTCTGACAGTCTGTGGAGACAGTACACTTGTTTGCGTCCTTATCGCACGCCTCAATCCGCGTATTCGCATCTCGCTCTGATGTCCCAACGTGGCCCGGATCGGAATAAACTTGCCCCATTCATTGCAACTCGTCTGACCGGCGATGACAATAGACAGCGTTTGCCCATTGTGTGGTGGGTCACCAGCTCGCGATGTCTAAATTAAAATGAACTTATGTATTTGCAAAAGTCCGGGAACTACGCGACAGTGACCTAAGCGAAGTTCCCTTTACTTGCCGCGGATATTACACATTCAGGTTACTCAGATTAATTATTGTTTAAAATTGGACGTCGACATCAGGGTCACAGAATAGATAGTAGGTATTAACGAAGCAGTGTCTCGAAAGTTCGCTTATATACAGTTGTCGTTGCAATGTCTATGAAAATGTCTATGCTATTTGTATCATCTGTAATCGTCTGTTTTTTTTTCTAATAATAACTACACTTTTAAGCAAAGTAGGTTATTTTTTTTATAACATTACTTAATCACACATTGCTTTATTACGAAGCATTTCTGGTATCAGAACACAACATTGAGGCCGTGGGACATTACTAATATCTAACCGCTGAATGCGTGCATACGCCTCTAACGTCTTGACATTGAACTATTACGCAAAACGTCGTAGATATTAAATAGAACATGCTACAATTTTAACTTGGTTATAAGACTGATTCTCATTACACGTATACCTACGTAAATTCTATTAAAACAGACGTATTACGAGCTCGTCGTTTTTCTCTGTACGGACTGTGCAGCGTCCATCGAAGAGTGTAACAGGAAGTTCGCCATTTATTATTTCAAATTGATTGCGCAAAAAAATTTTTGACGATATGTAGTCAGCATATTAGTAAAACTTGGGACGATATTATTTATTCTATTAAATATAGAACAAATATTTATTTTCATTTAAGCAACAGTAATCTCATTAATCTTGATCCATTTAAATTCTAATAATCAGCTGAAGAAAAGTTTTTATTTCAACTTTAATTATAAAACAATTATTGTGAAAAAAAAACAAATGAAAACATAATATTTTTAAACCATATTTTGTAAGTGGTCAATGATTATCAGGGCCTCTGGACAATTAATTATCAAACAGAATTGTTTTACTTCAATTTTTAAAGTATAAATTATTATGAAAAAAACACAAGAACCTAGCTAGATAATCATCGTCTCACTTCGAGTCTTGGTAGAAAAATATAAAAATGTATTAGTTAACAATTATTTTGGTATTGCGATTGTATGAGGCATGCTGCTGTTACAAGTTTCACCAAGGCTTACAGGAATATTATGCAATGTCTCCGCAAATAAAAATCCCTGATCCCAGAAACCCACGGAGTAAAATAAGTTTAGATTGGATGTTACCATGTAAAAGCTTACATGGTAACATCCAATTTAAACTTCTGGTTATACTGCCAAATCGTATGTCGTTATTTCATTTAATTCTTGAAAAAAATAGCAATTTGGACCAGAGTACAGGTACCATAAAACAATACTGATATAATTTACTTCAATGTTGGTTAGTATTGGCAAGTTGGTAAACGAGTGGTTTTAAAATTTTAAATCAAACAAAATTTGAAAATATCATTTTTTATTATAAATAATTTATTTTTCATTTAAGCTGAAATAAAATGTCAACTCACCACTATCAAAGAATATACCATCGATGCCTGAACTTACAGTTTAACTATAGTAAATCATAACTTTCATAAATTTACAAATAAAAACCATCGTTTGAAACAAATATCAGCTTCTTTTTATGGAAAACAGTTGTTAATTATTAAATTTTAGTGTTTTTATTAATCTATATATAAAAATAAGATTACATTATAGGCGTCGAAGTGCAAAGTAGGTATTTACGTTTTCATACACAGAATACTGTATTAAACTACAAGACTTGTATTTCTGTCATAAGTAGTAATTAGAATTAGTATATGTAAATTTCAATCAATCATTTATTTATTTATTTACTATGTGTACCAGGCTCTTCGCCCCTGATTACTATGTAATTTGTATATTCTACAGGAATAGGACTTTTTTCGGGATAAAAAGTAATTCATGTCTCAGTCTTTTACTTAATTCATGCGATACTTTTTTTTCAACAATTCATGCTACATTGATACATAAAAGAAAGATAAATCAACAAACACTTTTCCGCATTTATAATAGATTATAAATCCTAAGCATATCGCTGGTGATTAACTACGAGAGTGGATTGATAAGACCAGTAAAAATGAAACAGTTATTTTTTATCAAACGGATGTAATTAATAAATGACAAATATTTCAACGTAAATGAAAAATATTTCAACGTAATCTCCTTTTAGAGTTATACACTTGGTTAGACGACGCTGGAGTTTTTGATTCCCTCTTTGTAGTAATCTTTACAAGGCCCTCAAAATACGCCTTAGTTACGGAGATAATCTCCAAATCAGTTCCAAATCTTCGTCCTTTTACCTATTTCTTCTATTTTTTCATGTTTGAATAAAGGAAGAAATCACTGGGAGCGAGGTAAGGAGGACATGGTGGATGAGCATTTCGTAGCGTAACTCCACCAGCTTGGCCGTTGCTGCGGCGGAAGAATGGAGAGAGCATTATCGTGGTGAAACACGACTTTCTTCTTGGCAAGATGAAGCTGTCCAAGAGTGTAGCGTAATACTCTCCATTTATTGTCTTCCCTCTTTGGAGGAAATCAAGATTGTGTGTCCCAGGAATCGGTAGCCATAACTTTGCCTGCTGATGGAACCACCTTGGCCTTCTTCGGAATACTGACACCGGCTTTCTGCCACCGCTTAGATTGTTATTTTGTCTTTGGTGTGTAAAACTGAATCCATGTTGCATCTACAGTAATGAAACGGTGCAAAAACTCATCTGGGTATCATT
Source organism: Thaumetopoea pityocampa (assembly GCA_017165845.1). NCBI lineage: Eukaryota > Metazoa > Arthropoda > Insecta > Lepidoptera > Notodontidae > Thaumetopoea > Thaumetopoea pityocampa. The sequence goes on along the minus strand of WUAW01000308.1, from coordinate 19,236 downwards.
CGTTTGAACTGTTAGCTGTTTAGCCGCAAATTAGCCTAGGAATGTGTCAGTCTCACCTTTTTAGTCAATTATCAACAAACGCGGCACCCATCTTGCCGAAAGCTTTTTCATTTGCAAATGTTCATGCAATATGTTGGAAACTTGTTCATATGAGATGTTTACAATGTTGGCTATCTCTCTCAACTTCACTCGTCGATCTCCTAATACGACATCGTAGATTTTCGTGATCTTTTTTGGAGTAGTTCCGAGCGTTTTCCGTGCTTGTCCTACCACAACAAAATTCAGCAAACGACTTGTAAATAATTTTAAATAACAGAAAAGATTCACCATAATACTTATCGAGAGATTTTTTCGTTGCCGAGATGTTTTTTGCGCAAAAAGTAACGTTTTATCAACACTTTCTTCTATTTTAACAGTGAAAAAACGACTTGCCCGATCTAAACGACCGAAAAAGCATCATCAAATATCAGTATGGAATTTCGTATATGTATCCTCAAAACAATGACCTGTCCTAACATAACTTGTACACTAGTATTGCCGCTTCATTCATTTACACCTGACTTATGACAACTGCCCTCGTATGTATCAGAATAAGCTGTTTCAATGAACAAGTGTACGGATTTGGCAAGATTTGGTCTTCATTAACATCCAGAAGGGATAATTAGCACAGATACTAATGTTTTTGATACTCTTGAACGGATCAGGCATAAACGAAAGAATGGTGCGCTGAAAAAGAATAGTATAAATAATATCAACATCAAACCGTACTAATAAGTCTATCTTAGACCGGCTCAGTCATATAAGATGGGGTGTTAAGTGTCGAAGGCCAGAATACAATTTGGGTTGCTGCGCCAAAAAAAAATTAAAACCAATGTAATAACAAATATTTTAAAAAATAAATTAAATTAAAAAAATTTAATTCGATTCTCCAGTTAGAGGTAATCGAGTCGAGTATCCTTAGTAAGTTTAGAAATATCCCTGTAAAAATTTGGACAGCCTTAAAAAACTATATGTTAACATAGAAAGGATAAATTATATAAAACTATCTATAACAGACGCTCTGAGTAAAGCCGAAGATAAACAGGCCTGGAAGCTGGTTAAAAAACTCTAATATCATTCATTAGCTCTGAAGATTAACCTTTAATAAATAAGGAACACGAACAGGGAGAAGAAAGACAAAATCTTTTATTCTATCTTTTATTCAGTCTGTCGTTAATTCCATACGAGTAGGTATATTCTGCCTATCCCACTTGTTATAGAAATAGTTTATAGAACTAGTAACAAAGCTGTAAATTACATTTAACGTAGATTCTATGTTATTAGGAAATAAAGGCTTTTGTATATTTTACTTTCATTCTGCCCCCGAGATAACCCATGATGGTAATTATTATTGATCATTATCATCCACAGCCCCTATTCGTCCCCATTACAGAAGTACAGACCTTTCCTGATCAGGAAGAGTATTAGGCCGTAGTCTAACGCGCTAGTCTAGTGCGAATTGGTAACCTAGACTTTATACGCCCATGCGGGCATGAAGTTTCCTCACGAAGCTTTCCTTCTCCGTCGAGTACGTTGGGTGTTTAAAATCCAAACCGTACATAAATTTGATATAACTCAATGATAGGGGATTGGCATTAGACTCAGGACATTTGATCGCAAGTAATATCTAGCAATACATTACTGATTATTTTAGTAGTCTTTTGTCTAGAGCTTCTTTCTTGGCATTTACATAAATAATTATACGTAGGTAATAAATTATTATGTATAATTAAATAACTAATTAACGTAAGATTAATAACGTGTGAATCTACAACTATAACACTCTTGGTAAGTTGGAATCAAAACTAAGAAGAAAATTTCTCATGTTTGGGACACTCCCAGTAGACTTAATTCTAAACTCCACTAAACCCCACCTTTATGATTATAAAAATAAGATTCGTAATTTATTTACAACTGTCTGAAAATGGCTTTAGTGCCATTTCGAAGTAGATAATCTAAAGCAGCGATCGCCTAACTTTATGACCTCATGGACCAGAAAATTCATAATTTAACCCTTATAGGACGCGACTTTTCGCATGCTTGATTCTCACCAGGTTGTAGTTATTTATACTATTATAAAATTTTTAAATGTCAAATTTCCGAAAATCAGAGATATTTAAAAAAAACTACTCAGATCGACTAATTCAGGGTTTCTGAAATCAAATTCGTCGATGTTTGTTTGTTTGTTCGGGCTTCACTAAAAAACAAGCGGGTAGATTTTGATTAAACTGTTACAGTCTTAAAGGTACTATTCAGATTTAAGTAATGCGGCATGTTTCATCAAAATTGGTCCAGTAGAACTGAAGGTACAGCTTAATCCCCCTTTTAGTAGCCTTCGTTAAGGTACGAGAGGTTAAGTAAAAGTGTTTCTTAGGCTTTTTATATAAATCTGATTGTGTCGAGATTTTCCATGTAGCCGAAAACCGACATTCATGCGGGCGGACCCGTCAAAAGCTAATTTTTAATAAATATGAAAAGAAAATATTTTATTTTATTGTTCATTTATATTCATTTCAATTTAACAGTTTTGTTGAAAATTATTTATTTTTTGAAGTACTACATATCTGAGTTTCTAATAATTGTTTATATGCTTTTAATGTATGGTATTTTTTGAAGCAATCTCCCGCATGAAAGAATGGTTGTCTCTTGCAAGTTTCACAAAAGTATACTGTTGTTTTCCTTCCTCCGGGCAACTTACGATTAGAAGTTACATACATACATACATACATACATTTACATAGTAAACAGTCGTTGTTTTCCTGTACCATCAGGTTGCAAGATATGTAGTTTCCCATCCAATCTCGCCTCGTTGTCTGATATTGATGACCTTTCATATAGTGCAGTTTCGCCTTGACGAAAATCACCAACTAGTGATATAACTATTTTTTGAATAAATTTCTTATGCGACATTGGTTTAGTATTGTTCTTTTTGCAAGCGGCTTTATACAATGTGAAAGAATTTAAGGACGAAATTTCATTTCCCCAGAGAATACCTACCGCCATCATTTTAATAATTATCTTAATAAATATAGATCCCATTTGATCTGCTCGGTCCACTCCGCCCATGAATTTATTATAATTCAATACTACTTGTGGTTTCCTAATCTCTACCTGATTGCCACCACATGTTAGTCTTGACGTAGTTATCATTGATCCAGTATCGTAGGAACTTAACATGGTAATACTTCAAAATTTTCACTATTGAAATTTATAAAATTTTCTTTATTTTTTTTAACAAAAAATATATCTTAAAAAAAAGTATTGAAATTTCATTGCACAAGTTAAATGCTCTGTTGGTAACGATAAACTCAAAAGACACTCGTATACCTTAGTTCCCAAAGTGGTCCAGGTGGACCCCCAGGGGTCCACGGGAGACTCGACGGGGGTCTA
>WUAW01000307.1:34406-44667 GCA_017165845.1 Thaumetopoea pityocampa | reverse complement strand
CGGTTAGCCAACATCCCGACTCGTACTCTTTTGCCGTGGCCACACGAGGAGATTTAAAGATTAAAAAAAAATATTATACGGTAGGTACTTGTGAACGGTCATGTGTTGTCTATGATCCATAAGTGTAAGTTCCACCGTTCTATTTTTGTTTCCTGTTCATATGTATTTTGATTACGTATCTTTATACTATTATAAAATTGTTAAATGTCAAATTTTCAAAAATCAAAGATATTTAAAAATAAACTACTCAGATCGACTAATCAAAGGCTTCTGAAACCAAATCCGTCAATGTTTGTTTGTTTGTTGGTTCGGGCTTTACTCAAAGACTAGCGGGTAGATTTTGATCAAACTATTACATTCTTAAATACTACCTTTAAGAATGTAATAGATTAAGAATGTAATAAGATAATAGATTAAGATTTAAGAATGTAATAAATAATTCCGACTTAAGTACTGAGGTATGTCTCATCAAAATCGGTGCAGTAGAATTGAAGATACAAATTGATCTCTGTTTTATTAGCCGCCGTTAAGATACGAGAGGTCAGGTAAAAGTGGCTCTATGATTTTTATGTAAAAGAGTCGGGATTATCCATGTAGCGGAAAACCGAAATTCATGCAAGCGGAATCACGGGCAAAAGCTATCCATAAGTGTATTAGTTCGGCTATTTCCTTCTATTTTTGTTTATATGTAGATTAAAATTACAATTTTATTACATATATAAAATAAAATCAATTATTGAAAAAAAAAACAAAAATCCAATTTCATGAAAAATGTATTTTTTTATAATTTTTATATACCCAATATCATTCTCACAGTTTAAACCAATCTAACGATATCTCTTAAGCTAAAATCCATCAAGCCGTTTAAGCTACATAGCGTGCCAAAGAAATAAATAATACATACATACATACACTTGAAAAATATAACCCTCCTTCTGGCGCAGTCGGGTAATAATATATACATTTCAAAATCATGAGGAAAGGATTTCATTAAGATAAAGCCATTGAAATTTTAAGAGCTTGTTAAGATTCATATAGATTGTGACGAGGGACAAATTGGATGATGTCTCTCAAAGAATATTTTCTTTAGACGATTCTTTTGCGATTATTACATCACATTAGTGTGTTGCGGTTAGTAAATTAATTTTTTTTGGTCCTGGAAACTTAATAACTATAGATAGGCGCACTAGACAAATAAGAAAGAAAAGTATATTTATTCGAAAAATCGCAGATATTTGTATATGGGAGCAATTCACCTCCCTTCATGACACTGATCTAGCAATCGATGCTCTCAATAGCCACATCACGGAGCACATCTTTTTATTACGTGTGGTAAAATGTTCTGAACGCACCGCATTGCACTGATTTTAAGGGCACAGCACTAAAAACGGCCCTCACACAATAAAACCAGTTGAAGTCCTTCCATATACCCAACCTGTTTCATTGTGGGTTGCGTGTGAGCATTCATGATTCACGTTTGAGGAGGCTCTTTCGGCCCGGTTGTTTCAAGCCCTACCCTACGCAGAAATCGCCCGAAATAACCATTTCTGAACAATTCCTACATTAGGCATTACATAAAAGTACCGTGTCGATGTTCCAACCGCCATGCAGCTCCTACTTTTGGATGGGAGAGTAGCTCATCCCATTTCTTATTCTTCAAAGACTTCCTTTCGCATTTCCTTCCATCTTTTAACACAAAGCACATCCTGAATGTCCTAAACATTGACCGCACCATTTACACAAGCGCTGTATTCTTCAACGTGGCAAAGGCGTTCAACAAAGTCTAACACAATAGCTTGATCTTCAAGCTATTCACACTCGGAATGCAAAGCAAAATCTTACTCACCATATGCGACTGCCAGAACACTCCTTTCGCTACTGAGTGGAAGGCACACACGCACGCACGAAGGCACGCACCTCCGAGCCAGAGTCCCCTAGGCTTCTGTGCTCTTTCCTGCTTGACAGTCTCTATACTCTTTGGACAGTCTATACACCAATGATCTTCCTTATTCGTATAACGCCTCATTAACCCTTTTTTGCGGACGACACTGCCATCTATAGTTCCAACAGTAACAAAGTGCATATCACACGGAAACTTCAAGCTGCTACTGTTGAGCTGAGAGAATAATTCCGCAAGTGAAGGATAGAAATGAATACAGAGAATAGCGCGATAGTGCTCTTCTCCGGGTGTATTGTAAACCCCGCCAATCGGTTCTTTCTCCTCCGGCGTCACATGATCTCCACCATTATCTAGTTTGGCCAATATATCTCATGGACTAGAAAGGTCAAATACCTGAGTGTCACTTTAGATTCTAATATGTCCCCTAAGTGGTCCTCACTTAAAGGAATTTTACGATCGAGCTGCCTGGTTTCTGTAAACGAAGAAAAATGTCCCAGTCAGTGGTGACATTAAGTACAAAGTTTGCTTACACGTATTATGGTGCGTTTCATATTATGTCATACTCAAGCATCGCCTTTGCATACATCTCCTCAAGTGTGTTCAGATCGTTAAGAACCGAATCCTATGTAAAACCGTAAGTGCTTCTTGGTTCCGACAGAACATCAATGTCTATTCGAATATCTGAACTCCCTAAATCTGAAAATATTTCTCCGAAGTATTTTCGTAGAGGTTTTAAAAGGCAATATTGCAATCTTCACGATAAACAAATGTCTTGGTGATCGCAATAGAAGAAGCCATAATGTCCAATTAATTGCAGTTGTCGTTTGCGGGAAGAGATGGCGTTATGATATTGAATATGTAATTAACGGAGCTGTGCCAATGAAGTTATACTCGTACATCACCTACCAAGACAAACTAGGGAGCGAGCAAAATTTTTTCGCACACACTTGTTAATTTACAAAATAAACATGATGTTCTCTGAATGTACAAACAAAAATTTTCATTTATATTTTACTAGTGACCCGCCCAGGCCTTGTATGGTTGCAATTTACTAAAGTATGCTACATTAAGCTTTAAAAAGCACTAAGTACTTCTAAGATTTCGGTACATCAGTACAATTTTTATTTAAATTTAACTACAAAATAGGTTTTATTTATATATTGATACTTGTTAAATTAGATAAGACTGTCAAAGGTAAGGCTGTTTTATCGGACAAAAAAGCTTCATAAGTTCAATCACATTAATAAGTTTTTTGTTGCGTCTAATTTTAAATATTCTAATATATCTTAGGTAACAATACTCTGTGGTACTCAGACAGTATCGATACCAAGAATTTAATACTCAAGGTGTAATGTTCTTGATCCACACAATATCTTTAGGGGACATACCACAATACTATAGTACTATACTCATTAATCTTAAATGGTGTTTTAAGATCTACAATACTTTAGTAAATTATTTTGATGTATTTCATAACTTTTAACCAGCGTACGCCAGAACAGAAACAACTAACAAACAAACAGACAGATAAATAGCGACTTTGAATAATGCTATTTATATGTAGAGATTTAATTAGTACCTATAGTGTGACAGGTTTTATTACGTGGTTGTGGACACTGAGCACGTAAGAGTTGTGGATATGTGAAGTAATGATTAGGCACTTGGTACATATTCGTCATCTGTGGTTGGTACTTTGGCGGTTGATGAAAAAATACTTTTGTTACTTGTTGCGGTTTACGAATGAGCAATTGAGTTATGGGTTAATTGTGTTAAAATCTGAATATTTGAACAAATTAGTGTATCTATTTATTTAAATTCATAATTCTGTGCGTATTGTATGCCAAAAGATGTTAAAAATGTTTGACAAAATTAAATTTGTGTGGTCTAAAACGAACCGGTGGCATAAAGGTAAGTTTTTATAATTTTTTTCATATTTTTTATCGTTTATAATGATCATGACTATTCTTAGAAAGTTTTTATAACCTGGAGTAGAATTAGAAAGTAGACGTATGACTATGATACGATATACTTGGTTAGATTTATGACTAAAATGATGAATTAAATATTATCTAATCCAGGATAATTATTATTGACAATATACACACCAATAGGTACTTCCTAAATGATTATTAAGATTTAACAGGTTAGTCTTCTAATATTTTTTTTATTGCTAATTGATGTTAGATTTTGAATATTGCTTAAAATTTAGAAAAAAAATTCTATTGTAAAAACAGTTATGTTCTTAGTGGCAGAAATTACTTGGGGCTGAAAGAGGTTTGCAACNAATAGGTACTTCCTAAATGATTATTAAGATTTAACAGGTTAGTCTTCTAATATTTTTTTTATTGCTAATTGGGGTTAGATTTTGAATATTGCTTAAAATTTAGAAAAAAAATTCTATTGTAAAAACAGTTATGTTCTTAGTGGCAGAAATTACTTGGGGCTGAAAGAGGTTTGCAATAGTTTACTGGCTGGGAGCATACGATGATGAATGACAGTGGTTTAAAATGGTATTTATTATGTGTCATTCTAATCTTGTTTCGTGAGACTAATGTAAAAATATTAAAATGCTAGCTTTTAATATTATAGTTTTTTCTTTATTTTAATGTTTAGTTTTCAAAGTGAAACAAGGTAGTGTATGCACATGTTTCTTTATTAACCCTATTTACCAGCGTCTGTCAGGTCACTTGGTGCCAACCTACAGTAGTTATAATGGGTGAGGACTGCTCTATATCCAGACCCCTCTTTGTTTATGTGGAAGAAATACACCTGATGGCATCATGCCACATTATCAGCAATGATACAATGTACAGTGCAACCCTCACTCACTAAAACCACATGATGTTTTCCTATCATATGTTACCCTGGTGCAGAGTGAAACCTCCATACACCTAGCTTAGCATACACCTACTTCTATACACCTACCTCCATACACTGAGTTGGAGTATCTGAAGTAGATACTGCCATTAAATTTTATAATTGCCATTTTAATCAACCATTGAAAGGTAATAGGGTATACGCGAAAAAAACCAAATTGTTCAAGAGAGCAGTTTAAAGTTTGAAACTGCAGAAAAATTGACATAACTTTTTTTATTTATTGTCATATCCTGAAAATGGAAACAGCTCTAGAATCAAGAAAAATAAAAGTATTAATTGGCAAAGCATTTATTTATTTGATTCGACATTGTTTTATCTCCCTTAGATCAATTGATCTTGATTAGATCAATCTGATTGAGGTTTTTGCATGGGTGTAACAAAAACAAAAAATTTATTGTAGAGCCATGGGAGTAAGCACATTCGAAAAAGCAGACAACTTTAAGCGGGATGGCATACATAACTCAAAAGAGTTATGTATGCCATAAACATGACCACAATGTTGCTTATACCTTTCAACCGTCAATATCATCATTTTAAACTGGAAAACAATTTCTTGTATATTGCAGGTCTCCTAATATTGCTATTGGTGGAGCTGAGATTATTGCCTGCGAATCAACTAGGTTTTAAATGTAACGACCCAGCACTTTCTCACCCTTTCACTGGAGATACGATTAGTTGGAAAGCCCTACTGGCAACCACAGTGCTATTGCCATTGGTGATTGTAAGTTGACAAATTTTCATCATCCGTCATGCTGTGGCCACACTACTGTGGTATGGCAATAATTATGGCCATAATTGTAACAATATTTAGTGTTAGCCACGATTTATGGCTATAATTTTACAATGCCAATCAATATGGCATATGGCGGTAGACAATAGCTCCGGTGGCGGTCTTTTTTGCATATCAAAGAAGATTATCGCGGTAATTAATGTGTGTATTAGAGTTTGTTCAATATAAATTTATCGGAAACGCACGTGTGAATAGGCGCTCGAGTTCTTGGAAATTTTCCCATCTGAACCATGTCTATGGGATGCCCGACAGAAGAATCATAGAAATCGTGGTGTACAAAATCACGCTTGGCGTCGTATCAAACAATGTTTATCTTATCCAAGTACCACAGATGATTTATACCACAGATGATTAGCTTCAACCGCCATCTTGAAAAATGATGTATTTTACCGCCTAGTTCATTGTCATATCTAGGTAAACTGTAGTGTAACCGCACCATTTCACGTGGTAATTTAGGTGGTAATTTATTATGGTAATAGGCAGTAACGGTAAAGGTAGTGTGGCCGTAACATCAGAGAAACAGGTTTTCNTGTATTTTACCGCCTAGTTCATTGTCATATCTAGGTAAACTGTAGTGTAACCGCACCATTTCACGTGGTAACTTAGGTGGTAATTTATTATGGTAATAGGCAGTAACGGTAAAGGTAGTGTGGCCGTAACATCAGAGAAACAGGTTTTTGGTCAGATATTACTGTCCTATTAAAGTTACAATAGGAAAGGTCAGGGAATACTTAGTTTTTTTAGCCTGTCCGACATATAGACTTAAGAATATGGGTAAACGATACCTCTCCCCCCCGAGCTACTACTGTCTCTTCCTACTCCTTCCGAGATCCTATATTCTATAGTCCTTTTCCTAAATTTAATATTCCTTGCACAATACACCTTTCCGAACTCATCCTCTTTCCTTTTCTCTACACCAAGCCGTGGGAACGCTTGGTGTAGAGGAATGTGGCAACTTTTCAACCTTATAAAATGGCGGTGTCGTGGTTCGCCACCAGACACGTCTCGTTGCCCGCGGAGGCGAAATGTGGGCTGCGGATAGCCACTTTGCTACATTAAAGTCTCTGCCTACCCCAATGGGAAAGAGGCGTGGCTGTATGTATGTATGTAGTATGCACTATGGTCTCTGCCTACTCTTACAGGATATCGGCGTGAGTGTTTGTATGTAAAGTTACGATAAATATGGATGTGAGTATAAATAAGCTTTTTTCGGATTGTTCTACTTGATAAATTTATGGATCATATCATTATGTGCCAGAAGACAATCAGCTGGTAGTCAGTCAGTAGGCCCCTTAGATATAAAAAAATAAATAGACAATAGTAGTAGTAATACTATAACATAATTTAATTTAGACTCTCCCTATCTTTTTCTAATGGCTAACACTGAAACAAGATAGCAAACATTTATAGCGATTATTATTTATAGGAAGAGTCTAAATTTAGTTCTGTCACAGCAGAACTACCATCAATACTGACCCAGTCTTGAGACCACCATGAGAAGAGAGAGACTTTGTACTGTTGTTGGTGCAACACAAAGCAAGAATTTAAATGCCTGTTTTCTTGCAGATGTTAATAGTGGAAAGGAAATACAGCTCAGACATGAGAGTCAAGTCCAAACAACAGGCATTGTGCTGGTATAAAGAGTACCTGTTTGGATTACTCAGCAATTTAGTAATAATTCAAGTGCTTAAACTGATTGTTGGCTCACCCAGGCCGCACTTCTTTGACACTTGCAGCCCTAAGGAGACGCTGACATGCAAAGGGTAAGTTTACAGATTATTTTTGATTATACAGTTATTTCGTATGTGATAGTTAAAACTGTACAATTGTTATGGTATTATTTCGTATGTGATAATTAAAACTGTAAAATTATTATAGTATTATAATAGATATTAGTATGGTATTAGTATTAGTATGCCACAAGCTAGAAATTATGTAATTATGTTCATTAAATTCTATCTATATAGAATCTAATTATATAGAAATAGAAATTTCATTCTATCGCCAATGTACAATGCAAATTGAACGAGAGGTTTCATTGAGGTACTTTAGATTTTGTCCGCCACATCATGTTCACTGAGTTTATCTACCCATGGCTATATGGAAAATAACTTATCTGGTTTATTTTTACAGATCAGAGTATGTTCCAAGTTACACATGCACAAAGGCGTATTGGTTGAATCAGTCGGACAGGAGTTTTCCTTCGGGGCACACATCTCTAGCATTTTACACGGGATTGTTCTTAGCCGTAAGTATTCATAATCATCATCATAATCAATTCATCTACTGTCCCACTGCAGTCAATGGATTTCCTCTCAGAATGAGTACAACGCGTTATGATAACTGTGGGGAGGCTACTACAACATTTAAAGTAGGAGGTTTCATCTACTTAAAAAGAAATTTAACTTCCATGTTATTTAATCTTGAATTCGCAGAGAAAAGGTGTTTAACCCTAGTACAGTACCACAAAAATAAGTTACATTCACATTCTTAGTCAACGCAGATGGATGCTAATAAACTCCGACCAAAACAGATTATAAGTACCATTTCAAGACCTTCTTGCATTAAGTGTAAAGTTGAAAAAGAAACAATAAATGAAGTCGTGTTATCTCGGTCGTAACATCTGCACATTGGCAGAAACCAAAATGGCGCGCTCACGTTCGGCCAGTGGTCGACGAGGATTTTACTTGTGCAATCGCGCTGTATTATAATAGGGCCCAAATATTATCGCGCCTTTAAAAAGATGCTTACTATGCAAAATTAGTTGTAACTTATTTTTGTTGTACTTACTGCACAGAAGTTGCTCTTCGTTTTCTAATAAGGATTTCAGCGCACCAATGGGTTTATAATGGAATTTCGCAGTACTACCTCCACCGGCGCATTGGCTCGTCCATTAAAGTGCGCATGCTGCAAGCACTGTGCGTGATGATGGCGCTGTTCTGCAGCGTGTCTCGCGTAACGGACCGGCGCCACCACTGGTGGGACGTGCTGGCCGGCTTCGGTATCGCCGTGACACTGTTTTTGTACATAGTGAGTACATGTGTATTACAGTTCTCGTGTTAAAAGGGCAACGTGTAGGGAAACAACCAAACCCAGCGAGCGTTATTTGTAAACTGATTTAATTAAATACGTTGCAATAAATGTCGACATTATAAAGCACTGATATTCTGCACAATGCGTCTTTATCCGTAATGAAAATTATAATCGTTATATAGTAGTGTTTAAGCGCCATACATCAAAGTTCAACTAGAAAGCGAAAATGGGGTTGTCTCTTTATTAATCACTGTTATTTATTTATTCTTTATTGTAAACAAACACAAATACATTTGTAAATAAAGAAAAAAGATGTATAAAAGCGAGCTTAACTCAAAAATTGAGTTTTCTTCCGGTAAAAAATATATAATCATTTTGAGAGAAAGTGCTCCTTAACTCTTTTTCTGATAACACTCAGAGAAGAGCTATTCTGAATAGAATGAGGAAGCGAGTTCCATAGGCGTACCGCACGCACAGTGAACGACTCACTGTAACGACTGGATTTGTTGTGCGGGATACGCAAAAGAAGGGAAGAGCTTGTGCGGCAGGGTTCTCCCCTGGAGATCAGATATTGAAAACGTAAAATGTTAATTGTAGTAAAATATTAATTTATTTTACCAAATATTATTTTTTAACTGAATGTCCAGTTTATTGCCCAGTACTAATTTGAGCTTTACTGCATTGTTGCCAGATTCGCTATTTAGTTAAATGTCTTGGAGTGCAACTTCTGCCTTTCTATACTCTGTTCCAGTATGGTACAATTCATATACCCGTAATAATTCTAAATCAGGATCTGTCTTATCCTTGTTCCAATTACAATAGTAGAGAAAGTTACACACTTGTAACTTATTTTTTTTTTTAGATTTTCTCACTCTGCGATAACTTCGAATGCCCAAACGTCTCGGAAGATGGTGTACATATGGAAAATGCCTCGAATGAAACAAACAATTCCACTGATACCATATTAATAGAAGCCAAAGAAACGTAACGTACAGTATTAATCAATAATTTATATTTTTATTCATATAAGGGGTTTTGGATAATCAAATATTTCATTTTCAGTAATAACTGTGATTAACTATATTTGTAGGACTATGTATTGGAGATTAAAAACCTTATCGTGTTTATTCAGGAGTGGTGATTCTTTTTAACTTTCTGACGCGTTGCCATTTTGTTAACACGAATGTCAAAATGGCGGCTGTTGTGACAAAGTATTATACTTAATTACAATGCTGGAGATTGTATTTAAATTATTTACAAATTTTAGTACATTTTTATTTATAATTTGCTTTATAGCGTATTTTTATAAAATATTATGTGTAAGATTGCGCGTACGCTTATATTGAAATGTTGTAATTTATTTTGTAATTATAATAAAAGAAATTACATACTTAAAAAGTAGTAATTTTATACTAGTACCGTATTATGCGAATTAGAATTTTTGTAAGGTAAAATGGATGCTAATCAAATAATATGACGTTAACAATTTATGCTAACATTATAATAACAAATAAATGTTAGCACATGCCTGTACACAAAGATTATACGACCGCTCGTACGTAATAATTGTGAAGTAATAAGCTAACTATTGTACAATAGTTAGCTTATTACTTCACAATTATTTATTTTTATTGTAATTTGGTAATTATATACCAACACCA
>WUAW01000307.1:18557-33675 GCA_017165845.1 Thaumetopoea pityocampa | reverse complement strand
GTGTGAAATAAATGTTAGCATATGCCTGTACAAAAACATTGTACGAACGCTCGTACAATAGTTGGTTTATTGCTCCACAATTATTTATTATTATTGTAATGTCGTAATTATATACCAACTCCATATTGCGCGAGTTATTTTTTTTAAAATGGATGTTATTTTAATAAAATGAGGTTAACAGTGTGAAATGTTAGCACATGCCTGTATACAAACATTGTATGATAGCTCGTACAATAGTTGATTCATTGCTTAATAATTATCTATTATTATTGTAATGTGGTAATTATATACCAATACCATATTCCGCGAACAAGAATTATTGAAAAAAAAGGATACTAGTTTCATAAAATGACGTTAACAATGTGTGAAATAAATGTTAGCATATGCCTGTACAAAAACATTGTACGAACTCTCGTACAATAGTTAGAGATAGATAGAGTACTCTTTATTGTACACCAATTAATAACTAATTCTTTACACAACATAACAATACAAAAGTTTACATTGGGCGGTTTTATCGCAGACAGCGAGCGATATGTAATAGTAAGTTTACAATTTACAAGTTTACTTTACAATTATTTGTTATTATTATGTGGTAATTATATACCAATACCATATATGGTATTGGTATATAATTATGGTATTGGTATTCGCGGTATACCGCGAATTCGAATTTTTGTATAATGTATGCTATTTTAATAATATGACGCTACAATATGTGACATAAATATTAGCCTGTACACAAACGTTGTACAAACGCTCGTACAATGGTCGGTTTATTACCTCACAATTATTTATTATTATAATATTTCACACGTTCCATTGTACAATAGATAACATCTTTAACATACTTACCGAAGTTATCATCATATTTATTTATAGAATACATTCTGTCCCATATAAAAAAATCATTTCATTAGAGATTCAAACCATCGTAACTATAAATATCGTTTATTAGTCAATTTTGCCACTAGTCGATAGCAATCATTATTTATACATTCCACATTATTGTAAGTGTACAAAGGATTGTATAAGTACAGCAATATTTTTTTAAATGCAAATGCAATAGAAAATGTATTATAACTTCAAGTAGAAAACACCAAATATTTTTACACACAAACTGTATCTCATGTGGTAGAAGGCAAATGAATTGTATTTTTTGTTATCTGTATTATTTATTGGAAATATAATATTTTTGATCGATAAAAGTATTTTATTTATATATTATAAGTATTATATTTATTTATATATTATTCTATTTACGAATTAGTGAATGTGTTCAGTTTATTGAATCTACAAAATTGAGATATCAAAAAATGTAACTTTGTGGATTTGTGTGCGCAAGCGTGTTAATGTTTGCATGCGTGCATGGCGTGCGTGAATGTTTGGCTGTGTGTGTGTGTGGATTTTTTTTTCATATGAAAATACAGCGATGATTCTTATTAATCACTGTGTCTATGACAAGAAATTAAGGCCCCATGGCCAAGTACTTTTTTAATCGTACGTTGTCAGTTAAAGAGACCTACTGAAAGTCTTTCTTGACATAATGAACTAAGTATTGATCGTATGTACATTTTCATTGTATTTAAGTAGATTACTCACATTATCTAACGAATAATTTCCTTCAACAAATATAATCAGACGTTTCTAACTATCAATTACGATAACTGCGAGCGATTGCGATGTAGTGTCTGCTTTCAATCATTAAAATTTTACAAGTAAATTTTCGTAACTAACTATAATTTGATTTACCAAAGTTGAATCGGGAAAACTGTTTTCAATACTATTTTCTGTTTGAAATTGACTAAGGTTATACGTGAAATGAAGTTTCGACAAGGATTATTTGGTTTAATATGGTTAGTCATAATGTCCTCTGCAAGGGACAATTCTTTGGTCCAGTTTATTAAAAGTTATATTGAGAATGAGGGGAAACCTACTTTTTTGGAACTGTATGCCGTGTGTTGGGACAAATGTAAGCGATAGCTTATGGATTGAAAGTATAGTCCCTAATGGTCTAATAGTGTTATTTCCTCCGTATATAACGTGGTTTTCAGATTTTGAAACCGGACTAGCAATTGAAGTGTCGAAAATTGGGATTACTACATCGATGTCTTCACAACGACAATCCAAATATGATCACCATTATGTGCTTTTTGTCGTTGATCTGGACTGTTACGGTGTTAAGGAAATTATCGCCTCGGTAATTCATCAAACCAAATATTTATTAACATAGCTTATATTATGATCTTACTTGGTATAAAAAATTTTTCATATCTGATCCCCGTAATTATCAACCTTCATTGTGCCCTCGTCCTGAATATGTTAATAGTATATGATTGGGACAATAGAGCTGTAGATTAATTTAATCGCATTTTTACACCACAGGCATCGTCGAAGAACCTTTTTCGTTCTCCGTATCGCTGGATAATGCTCATTACGAACACGACAGATGTGTCTGTCTTATGGAATAGTTCGGTGTTGGCTGATAGTGATTTAGTACTTGCCGAGAGAACTGGAGATCATTTCAAACTGGCTGAATGTAAGTTTTCGTTTACCTAAATAAGTACCTACTTTGTTTTGATAAGAGTAAATAGGCTAAAAATTATTCATTCAGCCTATCGGTACCCTATTCTATGATAAAGACGTTAAAAAAATAGTATGATTTTTTATACGTTTCTTTAGAAATGATACCTGTGTCTAAATAAACTTTGAAATTAAAGCATGATTTGAATACAAAATTTCATCGAAAATATTAGTCGTATTCTTGAACTAAATTGATGTATATACATGAATTACTTATCAGCTAAGAGAGGTACCAGGATAACGAGCAGCAGCGTTATCCTGCTATTCAATCATAATCTACTGCGACCTGGAATATAATGAGTGTGGAGGTTATGGCAAATTCCTCCTTTTTTAAGGAGGTGGCTCATGTCCTCCTGTGGACTTCCAAGGACTGATGATGATGATAGTAAAATTACGTTCTATTCCGTAGCATGGCACGCAGATGTCTGTAAATGGCTATTTTTTATTAAATGTAGGAATAAAATTATAATTCAGGAAATTTAATAAGTTTAGGACGAAAGACTTTGTGCGAATAGTTTAATCAACCTGTTCACTCTATTTGATTAATTTACGATTTTAAGTACACAAACCATCTACTACCGGCCCCATGAAGTCCACGGCACGGGGGTTCTTCAACGGTACCCTGGTGGACATAAGACCCTACAGAGAGTTGTTCCGTAGACGACGAGACGTGGCACGCCACACGATCACCATGTCCAACGTCATACAGGACAGCAACACCACCAGATACCATCTACCCAGGGAGGATGGCATGTGAGTAATTCTGACTCAGATACCAGCAATATTGGGACTTAATATTTTGCAGTTTTCTAATATTAGATTCCCAAGCTGTAGAACTAATGCCTTAGTCAGTGCCTTACGCAATCACGACGCATCGATTGACCACACTGTCGCTGTGTTGTCGCTGGGGTGTCGTACGACATCTAAAACACGTAGATCTTATTTATTTAGAAGAAGGAAAGTTATGAAACGACAGAAAATATGTTCATCAAATATAATGAATGCACAAGGGTTCATGAGTATATACATGCAATGGTGACACACACACGCGCGCACACATACACACGCGCGCGCGCGCGCAATACATTAAAAATGTTAAATCTGTATGTCGTATTCATATATACCCGTATGTACTCTAAGTTGTTGGAGGTGGGCGCTGTTGCCTGTAACACACTTTCTTAACTAGCGCGGGCAACGACGTACACTCTATCTTACTACAGTTTGTAATCATACCAATTTGTGCTAAACTATGTTTAAGATAGAAGAAAATGTACCCTGTGTGTTTAATAAATAAATAAAAATAAATCTCGTACGACATCCTCATGTATATGCAACATGCATTAAACGATATCTTGAAGAGACTATAAATCAATCCAAATAAGAATAGAAAAAGAAGACCATAGATGGAGAACTTTTAAACTTTTACAAGTCGTCGATAGATGGAGGTGTTTCAAAATTTCACGAGTCTTATTCTTTTTCCTAGCATTATTAATCCCGCCTTCAATATCCCTAATAAAAAGCCCATTGGCTTCCGTACCCTGGATCCCGATATCTAGTCAATGCTTTGTCGTAATACCGCTTATTCAACTCAGCATTATCATCTCTATAACGTGGTCTATCCAAAGACATCATTCGCTAACCTATAAGAGGATTGGCCTAATAGCGCTCTTGTACAGTCGTTCCTAATCACATGAGATGTCGTAGGCTTTGCTTATACGGGATTAGACCATGTGATCTATTTGTATCATCACTGTCATCAGACCTTCCTTAAAAAGTAGAGATGTGCCTTAATCTACATGCTTAGTAAGCGTCTTGGAGTTCACGGCTTCGTCAGTAAATGTCCGGAAAGTAGAATGGTTCGCATTTCTATTGAATCGAAACCGTCGTTCTCAACTGTATCTTTGGAGTTTTCACTTTCCATCTGATTTCTATTGTTCTGGTTAATGAGTGCTATTTCATCAGCGTACATCGTTAGTAACGGAATTTGGTCTTGTACAATCGTTGTAAGTGTATTATCCCGTAATATAATCTCAAATATTCGCATTGACATGTTACCTACATATTTAGATGTAGCGCGACTAATACCCATTAGAATACCTACTTTGAATGTTAAATTCTTATCAGCTTCAATTCAGAGTAATTCACTACTTTTTATCAACCTCAACTTAGGGCATTTTAATTCACTACTTTTTATCAACCTCAACTTAGGGCATTTTAATTCACTATTTTTTATCAACCTCAACTTAGGGCATTTTAATTTACTACTTTTTATCAGACTCAACTTAGGGCACTTTAATTCACTACTTTTTATCAGCCTCAACTTAAGGACACTTTAATTCATACTTTTTATCAGCCTCAACTCAGGGCACTTTAATTCACTACTTTTCATCAGCCTCAACTTCAGGGCACTTTAATTCACTACTTTTTATCAGCCTCAACTTCAGGGCACTTTAATTGATACATTTTATCCGACTCATCTCAGGGCACTTTAATTCACTACTTTTTATCAACCTCAACTTAAGGCATTTTAATTCACTATTTTTTATCAACCTCAACTTAGGGCATTTTAATTTACTACTTTTAATTAGCCTCAACCCAGGGCACTTTAATTCACTACTTTTTATCAGCCTCAACTTAAGGACACTAATTCATACTTTTTATCAGACTCAATTTCAAATCTAATCGCTGTTGTTATTGTTGTTATTTGATGTTATTGTTGGTAGGGAGCCACAATACGATTCTATTCCGAAGATCTGTTGGATGAACGTGCTATTAGCATTGGAAATGTTGAACGCCACTCCAGCCTATGTGTTCAGCTACAGGTGGGGGTACAAGGTGGCGAGACAGTGGTCCGGAATGATTGATGACCTCAATTCTGGGAGAGCCGACTTGGGTTAGTTTCAAAGAGGCCACGTCATTAACTTGTTAAATTCTAACATTGCACACAATCCTCTATTGAAAGAGAAAATTTGCCATCATCTTTACGCTCGCTAAACTTGAAGGTTAAGATAAATGTTCCTTGAATCGCAGGATAGTTAATTTTACCGCCCATTACACTGGCATGTTGCTCAACTGGTTCTTGTAGCATCCACACGAAGAGATGAATAGGTTTGTATATACCGGCGCTATATAGCGCTCAGATAATTGAACATATAAATGCACATCACTAACTTCCCCATACAGTTAGGGAACGAGTGAGAACGACTTCATCCCAGATCAGCTTATTGAATATACTGGATACTTTATATATCACTTCAAGGGACTTAACGCGATAATTTTTTAATAAATTATTACATATATTGGATTAAAAATGTGACTAACATTGCAAAGTGACTGTATTTTTAAGGCGATAAGCCTGTGTTAGGGAACGAGTGAGAACGACTTCATCCCAGATCAGCTTATTGAATATACTGGATACTTTATATATCACTTCAAGGGACTTAACGCGATAATTTTTTAATAAATTATTACATATATTGGCTTAAAAATGTGACTAACATTGCAAAGTGACTGTATTTTTAAGGCGATAAGCCTGTGGGAATTTCGGCTAGTCAACGCGGTAATCGTCAAATTGGTGTCGAAACTTCCAAGAAGCAATAAAATGAGAAACACCAAGATTTTTTAACTTGTGAATGTTATATAACTATGCCAGGCAAGACTGACAGGGCTTAGATCCCTCTGCCTTCCATTTAAAAAGGGAAAACTTAAAAAAAAAATTCATCAACCATTTTCATAAATATTATAGAACAGCTTCAAATAATAATTTTTGGTAGAGGTTTCGTAATGCACTTTCGTGACTCCTGTGTTACGAATATTCATGAGTAGCAGCGATTACCATCAAGCGACATACAAAGTTAACTTACTCTATTTTTTTTAATAAAACAGAGTATCGATGGAAAAAAAAGTATTTGCTACAGCAAATACTTTTTTTCCATCGATACTTATTACTTACAAGTAACTAAAACCCAACCTTTCACTAGAGCCGAGAAACCATCACAAAATCAGAAAAAATATAGTTTTTGTTAACCAGATTAGACATAAGGATATTTTTTACCAAATGGTATCCATATCGCCAGATGAAAGATAATACGGTATAAGCGACAAAAATCAAACTGTTCAGAACAGTTTAAAGTTTGAAACTACAGGAAAATGAAAATAACTTTTTTATTTATTGTCATATCGAAAAAATGGAAACAGCTCTAGAATCAAGAAAAATAAAAGCATTAATTGGCAAAGCGTTTATATAAATAAATGCTTTTTCATTCGACGTTGTTTTGTGTAGTTTTATGCAGCTTAGATCAGTTATTGATCTTTATTAGATCAATCAATCGAGTTTATTATTGGATATAAATTGACGAAAAAGTCATTGTAGAGCCATGGGAGTAAGCGCATTCGAAAAAGCAGACAATTTTAAGTAGAATAGTATACATAACTCATTTATGTCCGAAATGTCGCTTATACCCTGTTACTTTTCAAACGTCGATATAGGTGTCTGATCTGGATTAAAAAAACTTTTTTTCTGATTTTGCAGCGATTTTTTGGTTCTAGTAAACAGTTGAGTTTTATCTACTTACAGCAAATACGTATTCTTCCGTCGATATTGGTGGTAATTCTGCTGTAACAGAACTTACTAAATTTAGACTCTCCCTATTTTTTTCTGACGTCTAACGCCAAAACGAGATAGCTGCAATGTTGGTGCTGTCAGTTTTGTTTAGATACGTCAAAATTAAGAAATTTAGACGTGACCTCGGAACATACCGACTAAAGATACGTAAAAACGCAACATTTTTGTACCGTTTGACAGAAATGTGGGTTGGTACTCGCTAAAATGTTTTATATCTAAGATATATAGTCTAAGTCTATAGAGTCTAAGTCTAAATTTAAGTTGTGTTATATCACAATTGATACCAATGCATTAAACTAACTTTCTTCCTCCAGGAACTAACTGCGTGGTTAATATTGAACGCCTGGACGTTGTCTCATACACGGACATGCTGGCTCCTTTCAAAGTTCGCTTCGTGTTCCGCCAGCCCCCACTCCCCTACGTGTCCAATATCTTCTCTCTGCCGTTCTCAAATAGCGTGTGGTTGTCAATACTTGTCTGCGCGATCCTTTCCACTGTCGCCTTGTACGTGACCAGTGTTTGGGAGTTGAACTATGAACAGAGGGTAAGTTTGAAATACTTTTTGCACGTTCACGGCCGCCACGTGAGAATATGTCGACAGTTGTTTGTAATTCTGCTGTAACATAACTTAGCTAAATTTAGGCTCTCCTTATCTTTTTTTAATGCCAAATACCAAAACGAGATAGCTAGAATTTTGGTGCTGTCAGTGGTGCCGATTCTGTAGTAACAGAACTTAACCAAAGTTAGTCCAACCCTATCTTTTTCTAATATCAAACGCCAAAACGATATAGCTACAATTTTGGTGGTATAAGTTTCGTTTACAAAAGTCAAAATTAAAAGATTTAGACGCGATTTCGGAACACACGGACTAAAGATAAGCAAAAACGCAACATTTTTTGAACCGTTTGACAGAAACGTACATTGATACTACTTGCTATAAATGTTTGCTATCTCGTTTTGGCGTTTGACGTTAGAAAAAGATAGGAAGGGACCAAATTTAGTTTAGTTTTGTTACAACAGAATCGGTACCAGTTTGGTTTAGACATCTGAAAATTAAGTTCTACATACAAATTTAGACGTGACCTCGGAACATGCCGATTAAAGATACGCAAAAACGCAACATATTATGTACTTTTTTGACAGAAATTTAGGTTAGAAAAAGATAGGGAGAGCCTAAATGTAGTTTATGTTGTGTTATATCAGAATCGACACTATTGCCTTGCCGTAGAAATTAATTTTCCCGGAAGGCTTACTTACTTACTATTTATAACAAATATGATTAAAAAGTAGTAAAAAATAATATAATTTGGTAAAAGCATATTATTAGGAACGCGACTGGTGCCACATCACGCCCTAGGCCGTGATCGTTATCGAATGTGGCGTCGAAAGCGATAAAGTTTTAAGAATATTGAAGCTCTACGTAGAAAGGTTCATCATCCCTTGGATCATCATCATCATTTCAGCCCGTAGCTGTCCACCGCTAAACATAGGCATGTCCAATCGAATTCCAGCGCGACCGTTCCATAGGTACCTGCATCCAGCGAGACCCAGCAATCCTCACCAGGTGGTCGGTCCATCTCGTAGGTGGCCGTCCCACACTGCGCTTCCGTTGGATATTATTGGTCTTTCTGGAGTTTATTTTCCCGTGTCCTGAAAAATAAATTCCAGGAAGGTTGAAGATTTAGGTTAAGAGGTTAAGTTAGCCATAAAAGTGGTGATGCGTCAACAGGGTGCGACGCAACTTGGCGGTGGGCTCGGAGATGCGATGCTACTCACCATGAGTGCTGTCAGCCAGCAGGGGTGCATCATGGAGCCTAAAAGGGCACCAGGTAGACAAGATCCAACATCCACACTAACATTAGTATACCGACTTAGTCGAGCAACGCATTTTATTTTTCTTTGCTATATGGCTGTTTGCGTCTTCTGAAACGAGATGGTCTCACAGGTCAACTGGGTGTTGGAATGACTAATTCCTTTCATCTAAGACTCGGCTGTGGTACTTAGACCAACGATCGACTCGCACCTCTTACAGAAGGTCGTAAGTTCGATCCCGGTTCCGTACTCTTAGGTTATTTCAAGTTCATGTGCGTTCCACATTTGTAGACATCAATTCTCTAAGACAGTACTTCTCGAGGGGAAACTTCAGCATTATTATTCCCAGCCCATATTCGCTCCCACTACAGGGGCACGGACCTCTCCTGATCAGGAGGAGGATTAAGCCGTATTCTACCACGCTGGTCTAGTGCGGATTGGTACAATTCACACATCCCCATGCAGGTATGCAGGTTTCCTCACCAAGTTTTTTTCTCCGTTAAGTACATTGGCGTCTACAATGTAGACCGTATATAAATTAGAAAGAATTCAGTGGTACGGGACTGGAATCGAACCTATGATCTTTCGATCGCAAGCCGTTTCTGGCACCACTATACCACCAACATACTTGGAATTTTAGTCTTAATGAATACCCACAGTACCTCAACATCATGAGCCGCGGATGGCATCGTCCTTCTTGAAGAAACTCCATATCCAAGGAGCGAAATGGACCCATTTTACTCCTGTTTTTCTTGGGAACGCATTGAGAAACTTTAACACTTTTGAACGTTATAAAATGGGGGCGTCGTGCTTAGTCACCCGTCCCGTTTCCCACGGGGGCTAAAAGTAGGCTACGGATAGTCACTTTGTTCGTAGCAACTGGAAAGAAGCGGTCTCTGCCTACTCCAATTTTTCAGTAGTATAGTGGTCAATACCCCCGCTTGTTACGCAGGTGACCGGAGTTCGATTCCTCGTCGGTGAGCCAGGGAAAGGGTGTGATTGTATGTATGTATGTAGGTCGCATTATGGTCTTCATATTATTTACGGCGTTGATGGCTTTGTACGCGGCTTACTCGGCCAACATCGTGGTCCTGCTGCAGGCACCCTCGCACTCGATCAGAAACCTTCAACAGCTGGCTTCAGCTAAGATCACAATCGCCGCAAACGACGTGGACTACAATCATTTCGTGTTTGGTGTGAGTCTCTTTCAAATACAATCGTCTCTCACCTTTACAGACTAGTATTCTAGTTTCCATCAAAGAACATCTGCACTTCCACTGCCAAAATAATCTATCTTTACCGTTCACCACCCCCTAAGTTTATGATACTTTCATAACGGATATTGGCAGAATTGTACCAAATTGACTGTACGGATGGCGCAGTGGTTTAAGCGTCTACTGCGCTGTCGCGTGTTGTGGGTTCGATCCCCACACCGGACAACAACTTTGTGTAATCCACAAATTGTTGTTCTGAGTTTGGGTGTTCTGTGTTTCCATTATTTGAATGTTTATAAAGTTCCCGCGACACAGGAATTAATCCTAATGCGGGAGTTGCCATTACAAAAAAAGGACAATCGCCATAAAATAAGAAAGAAGAAGACCTTTAGTATTATCCCGAGTAGTGTTGCCTAAAAACAGTCTTGGTCCTGCATGCCAGACTGGCAGAAAGATAGATAGAATGCTGAGAATAGAGATAGACCATATAGAATTGTTATCAGCACCTCAAATAGCGAAGGCGTAGGTTTCAACTAGTTCTATATAAATACTGAACAGCCCTATTTTATTGCTTCTTAAGAACAGAATTTAGTTGGATAAATAGTAATTAGGTCTGGTAAGGCTTGCGATACTCTTGTAGTAAGTGCTGGACTGGGTACAGAATAATTACTAACAGTTAAACCTGATTTATTGGTTTGTACCAAGACTGGGTATTTATTGGTCTTGTGACCAAGACTGGGTAAGTCTAGTGTCGGTCAACACTACTAAAACAAATTTACTGGTGCAACACCAATACTGGGAGAGTCTCGTCTCGGTATAACATAGGCGACACTACTTAAACCTGATTTACTGGTGCATTACCAAGACTGGGTGAGTTTCGTCTCGATCTTGCATTGGCAACACTACTAAAACCTGATTCACTGGTGCAAGAGCAAGACTGGGTGAGTCTCGTCTAGGTCTTGCATTAGCAACACTACTAAAACCTGATTCACTGGTGCAAGAGCAAGACTGGGTGAGTTTCGTCTCGGTTTTGCATTGGCAACACTACTAAGACCTGATTTACTGGTGCAAGACCAAGACTGAGTGAGTCTCGTCTCGGTCTTGCATTGGCAACACTACTAAAACCTGATTTACTGGTGTATTACCAAGACTGTGTGAGTCTCGTCTCGGTCTTGTATTGGCAACACTACTTAAACCTGATATACTGGTGCAAGAGCAAGACTGGGTGAGTCTCGTCTCGGTCTTGCATTAGCAACACTACTAAAACCTGATTTACTGGTGCAAGAGCAAGACTGGCTGAGTTTCGTCTCGGTCTTGTATTGGCAACACTACTAAAACCTGATTTACTGGTGCAAGACCAAGACTGAGTGAGTCTCGTCTCGGTCTTGCATTAGCAACACTACTAAAACCTGATTTACTGGTGTATTACCTAGACCGGGTGAGTCTCGTCTCGGTCTTGCATTGGAAACACTACTAAAACCTAATTTACTGGTACAAGACTAAGACTGAGTGAGTCTCATCTCGGTCTTGCATTAGCAACACTACTAAAACCTGATTTACTGGTGTATTACCAAAACTGGGTGAGCCTCGTCTCGGTCTTGCATTGGCAACACTACTAAAACCTGATTTACTGGTGTATTACCAAAACTGGGTGAGCCTCGTCTCGGTCTTGCATTGGCAACACTACTAAAACCTGATTTACTGGTGCATTACTAAGACTGGGGGAGTCTCGTCTCGGTCTTGCATTAGCAACACTACTAAAACCTGATTTACTGGTGCATTACCAAGACTGGGTGAGTCTCGTCTCGGTCTTGCATTAGCAACACTACTAAAACCTGATTTACTGGTGCATTACCAAGACTGGGTGAGTCTCGTCTCGGTCTAACATAGGCAATACTACTAAAACCTGATTTACTGGTGCATTACCAAGACTGGGTGAGTCTCGTCTCGGTCTTGTATTGGCAACACTACTAAAACCTGATTTAATGGTGCAAGAGCAAGACCGGGTGAGTCTCGTCTCAGTCTTGTATAGCCATCATTACTAAAATCTGATTTACTGGTGCAATACCAAGACTGGATGAGAATCCTCACAGTCTTGCCTATGCAATACTACTACAACTTGATTAACTAAACCAAGACTCATCTCGCGTCGGCCTTGCATCTCTCTCAGGCATTTCTATTCGTTAAAAAAGTGAAGAAGAATAAAACCACTAGCGTATGACTTAAAGTTCTCATTTCTCTGTTTATGTTTTATATAGCGATTTTTTGAATTAAAATAAAATATACAAAATGTTTTAGTTATTCAAGGATCCCGTGCGCGTTATAATACATAAGAGAATCGAACCTGAGAAAGGGCAGAAACAGTTCTATGACATCAAAGAAGGAGTCGAACGGATAAGACAAGTATGTGATTTTTAATAATCGTCGTTAATGTTTACTAACAATATTCACAGAGCGCTTCAACAGTGTGTTTTATACATACATACATACATCACGCCGGTATCCCATAAAGGTAGACAGAGACCACAGTTCGCTGCATACCACGATCCTGACACACCCCTCTCGCCTCATCCAAATTCATACACTTTCGTCGATTAAATAAGGATGCTACAAATTTGATGTGTTCTCCGAATACGATCTCCAAAATGTCTATTCATATATTTAATGGAGAAACTTGAAGCCTTAGTATAAATTGAAATCATCCCAAAACTCAAAAATTAGTCCGATCGAATGTCGGTAGGGATATTAAATTATGTATTTATCGCAAATTCGTATTATGTTATAGCCAGTAACTGTAATATAAGTTATCTGTGGTATCTATATGTTAATATACTCTAAGATAATCTATGGTCAAAGAGTAAAGTAATATTGTCTATGGTACTAGCGACTGGTTAGCTGCACTGAGCAATGGTGTCTTGAAACTGGAGATTAAAAAATCGATTATATTATAAACCTGCTTGTGTGGTTTCATTGTACAAAACAGACATCAAAGTTACATGATTAAGAGTCTTGTAAGCTTCGTAATCAGCCAACAATTTTTTTATAATGGGTTGGCAACTAAGATTCCGCCTTTTTTTAATATTAACATTTCGTAATTAAATGTTTTTGGCATAATGTTTTAAATCATTCGAATGATGGTTTGTTCTACTGGAATCTATCTTTTGTTTTTATAGAAAGAAAACACTTTTATTCAGGACAAGCACAATAGAGTTAACAAAAGAAGAAAGAAAATAAAATATACAAAATAAAAAAAAATGGATAGATTTACATTCGCAATATCCTAGTTATTTTATTGCGTGCTTATACGAAAAGGCCTCGTATCAGCTTGTTACTGCAACACCGGTGGATTAAAACTCCCAGGATTGCGTCACTGATATTCTGATGAGGTTTTGTCTCGCATCATATTAGCTAGTTCAGTCTAACTAGCAGACAACTCTAGTTACCCGTCGGTAAATAGATCTTCGACAAGTATATTTTGCAGGGTTTGTTCGCGTTCCACTCGATTGTGGAGCCGGTATACCGGCGCATAGAACAGACCTTCCTCGAGGCTGAGAAGTGTGACCTCATGGAAGTGAACTTCCTCACTGGCTTCGACCCTTTCGTGCCCGTAAAAAAGGATTCGCCCTACCTGGAGATGTTAAGGGTTGCGTGAGTATTAATAAGTTGTGTGATAATTTTGAATGCTTAGTTTTATTTTGCGGCCGAATAGCAGTACTCGAAGCTTTGGTTTCCTGTTAGTTGCTAATGTACATCTCTGCATCAGGACCACAGAAGATATAAAAAATACAACTATATCTACATCGGCTTTGGAATTATTTGGACACGTCCAACTCTGATTAAGTTGTGGTTGTTGATTGGACCCAAGTAAATGAATTTTCTGATTGAAGTTGGGAAACCCCAAATTGGGTTCCCAATTTGGACAGTTCACGAGATCTGGGACAGATTTAATTCAACAATCAGTGCTGCGAGGAGGAGAGTTCTTGCCACTAACAAAAGGTAATCACGTTATTGACAAGGAGACGTAGTAGTATATGTATCAGTTTTCAGAGGCAAAGGTACTGTTCAAAAAGTGATAGAATACCACCACTCCTAAAGACAGATACTTGTACAGAGTTGGCAAGGGTGTTCGTAGATGTTAATGGGTTACTTCACTACATAATACCACGCACCGTCGACAGATGGCGCTTTCCTCAAATATTGACTGTCATAGAAGCTGAATCGCGATGAAGGAAAATTCTTAACAACTAAGTATATATACATCTCGAACATCGCGACGTCAACAGCTGAGGCAGCAGCAGGTCCCCCCAGACAATGCCCGTCTGGCCGGAAAATCTCTTTTTCGATACATCCTGCCACAGTGACTGCAGTAGTCACATATACCGGTAGGCTGTAAACTTTTTTGATACATCCAAAATAAAAGAAAATTTAAATTCAGTTTCAAACGGCTCCGGGAGTCGGGCATCCAGTCAGCTATATCAAAGCGGCTGCAAGTCCCGAAACCCCGCTGCTCCCAGAAAGCGTTCGCCTTCAGTAGCGTCGGCTTGTTGGACATGAAACCCGTTCTCATCCTCATGTTGTACGGAGTCGCTATATCTGTGACAATTGGAGTTGGAGAGATCATGTTTTTTCAGATGTAAGTTTATTATATAAAAGTGTAGTCTTTAATTATCAGCCTAAAGATATTCGCCATAACTTGATAATTCAATAGCAGAGTTACGATCGGCCTAATTCGTCGAACCGATTTTAGCCGAAACGAATGAATTGAGATAAATTTAAATGTCTTTACTGCAACTTATAATCAAAAATTAGACTGCACGGATGGTGCAGTGGTTAAAGCGTCCACTGCGCTGTCGAGTGTTGTGGGTTCGATCCCCACACGGGACAA
>WUAW01000302.1:361-18737 GCA_017165845.1 Thaumetopoea pityocampa | reverse complement strand
TGTGGCAAACTGTGGTCTCTGCCTACCCTTATGGGATGCCGGCGTGAGCGTATGTATGTATGTATGTAATCTCTTTTTCTCTACACCGTACACAATTATAGAAAATAGTTTGTTGATAACATGACAATCAGTTGATCAGTTAAGCAGGCCCATAAATAGTGCCATATTAGCCCAGGGCCCCCACACATTCACGGTCCGCCCCGCCTTATAATTAACAAAGAAACGAATACAGGTGTCAGTGGGTATGTCTTTAATTCTGTATGTTAGATGTACATGTATTGTACAAATATATATTACCGTATATCTGAGTGCACGAGTGTGTATTGTCTATATGCTTAGAACTTTACGTGATCTATATACGTAGCTTATCTCTTTATGTCATATTAGCTTTTGCCCGCGGCTCTGCCCGCGTGAATGTCTGTTTTCCGCTAAATGGAAAATCCCGACACAATCATACATTTATATAAAAAGCCACGGACCACTTTTACTTGACCTCTCCTACCTTAATGGCGGCTAATAAAACACGGATCAAGCTGTATCTTCAATTCTACAAGAACGATTTTGATGAAATATGCCGCAGTATTTAAGCCGAAATAGTACCTTTTAAACTGGAATAGTTTAATCAAACTGTATCTGCTGGTTTTTGCGTGAGGCCCGGAACAAACAAACAAAAAAACAAACATCGACGGATTCGGTTTCAGAAGCCCTTAATTAGTCGATCTGAGTAGTTTGTTTTTAAATATTTTTGAAAATTTGACATTTAACAATTTTGTAATAGTGTAAATACAGAATAAGTTGTTATTAACAGATTCACTACGGAAAATAAACCAGTAGTAATTCCGTCTGGTGCGGTGGAAGTCAAAACAGATATGCATTTGACTTAAATAATATACGTAACAGGCCTTTCCGGACTAACACCACCACATATATCAAAAAGCTCGTTATCTGCGCGTAAGCAAGGTATAACCTATATTCATTTATCATCATATCGTCCCCAGTTCATATCCGTCCCCACTACAGAGGCACGGACCTTCCCTAATCAGCAGGGAGACTAAGACCGTATTATCTACCGCGCTGGCCTAATGCGGGTTGGTAGACTTCACACGCCCATGCGGCTATTCAGGTTTCCTCGCTAAGTTTTCGTTCTGCGTTAACACGCTCTGTGCTGCTGACGCGATTCCGCGTCATACTAGATTTCCATACAGTGCTTATGACGCATACCCGTGTCACAGTATTATGATAGTTCATTTAGGTTTTTATTTTCTCCAGCACCTCGTGAAATGTACAGCCACGGCGCAGCACAAAAAAAAAAACTATATTTTTAGGAGATTTTAAGGACTTCAATATCAGCAACTAGTTAATTTTAGGTATTTATTAAAGCAGTGAATGTGTTAAATATATTAGTATCTACAGTCTAGGTTAACAGATGAATTAGAAATCTCTGTGGTACAAGATCGAAATCGAACCTACGACCTTTCGATCGCTAGCCGGGTCAGACACTACTACATCATCAATGTACAATGTATTTTTTTATTATATCATATAATCAAAATATTCATGAATTATTCTATTTAACGTCGCCTCTGGCTTTGACTTATAGAGAGTGAGAAATCAGTAAAAGACTTTTCTAAAGGCTGCCATGAAAAATGTTCCGTATCAGCAGGAAACATGATAATTGGTGTACCCACACAGCGCTGGCACCGTATCGACCCTATGAGACGTGGTCCGCAGGGAACGTGTTAAGTGTTCTGTTCAGGCAGCTATCTATTCACACACGGTCTTTGTCAGTTCACACCCTTTCATATTATATCAATTGCTTGGTCATTTAGAAAGGATGAGTGAGATTCTAATTAGGAAACGAATATACTGGGAAAATGTGAGCGGAAGTGTCGGAAGAGGGCGCCCTACCTTGATCAAATCAGCAAGTTGTTTAAGCCAAGTTCGTAGCACACTTAATCGACGAAAGTGTATGAAAAGATGTATGAATGTGGATGAGGCGAGAGAGGTGTGTCAGGATCATAGTATGTGGCAAATCTACCCTTATAGGACACCGGCCTGAGTGTATGTTTGTATATTATGTAAAAACACTTTAAATTCATTCCGACAAGTCATTAATTTTTGATGGTTTCGATGTCGTGTCTGTAGGTCATCTATCGGCTCAGATTGTTTATTCTATCCGCCATGCTTCAGCACTGTACTTAAGCGAGCAAATCGATCTAAACGTCACGATTAATTTGCCACAGTCGGCCGCTCATTCCATTGAGTTTGCGGCAAACATTATGAGTAGCGCATCCGCGTCATAAGTTCGAATCCTGCTGACCTTATCTGACTGTCTGATCCTCACTATGGTTCTGAACTTGTACATCAATAAACTCCTAACACTGAGTTGAGTCAGGACTTGCCGTTATTGCGGACTAAGTTGAACAAATACCGTCTCAAGCAACCATAATCCACACTACACACACTACTTTACTCGCCTTTATAAACTTACTTCATGCATTGAGAAACTTTAACAATTTTGAACCTTTATAAAAATGGCGGCGTCGTAGTTCGTCACGTCTCGTTTCCCGCGGGGTCGAAAAGTGGCCTACGGATAGCCACTGCTCGTAATAAGTAGAAAAAAATGGTCTCTACCAACCTCAATTCCTCGGTAGTATATTGGTTAGTATCCCCGCCTGTCACGCGGGAGACCGGGGTTCGATTCCCCGCCGGAGAGCTAGGGAAAGGCCGTGGTTATATGAATATATGTATAAACAAGCAGGAGGTCGGGCTTAAATTAAATATTAAATCTCATTCTACTATCAAAATGACAGTTATGAAAAGATACGCTACGGTTTTCAGTAATAATTATCCTCATCAACCTGTCCAAGTCCAATGTTGGGCGTGGGCGTGCGGGTTCTTCAATAAAAGCTTCGCAAGAGTCTTTCAGGTCGAAGTGGTTGTTGGTCGAAAATTGTATTGTAACGCTGCTACCTATTATCCTGATGCACCGCTCGACCGGTCGTCACAGCACCGATGGGAAGAAATGCAGTGACGCTTTTATTATGCCGGCGTCACACAATAATGTAGTACAATATATAAATCGTGATTAAAGCTATGCCATGATGGTTATGACCCATTATGACAATGATGATGACGTCGTCAGTTATGGGCCGAAGTATGGCAGGAGTGGCAGTATCGGAAAAGGGAAGATCTTCCGACCAGACGGGTGCTATGTCTGGCGGGGCCTGCCACCGCCCCGACGGTTGATGTCGGCACG
Source organism: Thaumetopoea pityocampa (assembly GCA_017165845.1). Lineage (NCBI taxonomy): Eukaryota > Metazoa > Arthropoda > Insecta > Lepidoptera > Notodontidae > Thaumetopoea > Thaumetopoea pityocampa. The sequence continues at coordinate 15,478 of WUAW01000302.1, read as the reverse complement.
TTGTATATACGCTGAGTCGCTATCAAACTTCATGCGCGTGATTCAGACTTCTAATGTTATCACTCAAGAGCTCCATCATTTGTTGAGGAGGTATGGTACTATGTAGTGAAATAGTTCACCACAAAGCAATCATCTTTTGTTAATATATTATTATAATAAATTGTTATTATCACATTGCTCAAATTTCTAACGGACATACGTCTTGTTCGTAAAAGCAAGATTTGCCTCAACCGAACTAGATGTTCGTTGAATCGTACAGTAAAGTACTCATTACACCGGTGAAGAGTCAGTCAGCTGGTTTTTGTGGCCGGCAAGGAATACGATAAAGGACTGATGATAATGATGACCATAGATTGTACAATCAGTTATTTGTGGTAATTTGTGGTGATTCGATGATAACAGAACTTTATTAAATTTAGTCTCTCCCTATCTTTTTCTAATGTCAAACGCCAAAACGAGGTAGCTATAACTATCATATACTTATATTATTATATACCTTGGTGCTATCGGTTTCGTTTAGACAAGTCAAAGTTAAAAGATTTAAACGCAACCTCGAAATATATGGACTAAAAATACGCAAAAACGCAACATTTTTTTTAAACCCCTTAGCAGAAATTAAAAAACGATAGGGAGAGACTAAATTTAGTTAAATTCAATAATAATATCAATAGCTTCCGCTCTTGTTCCCCTCGCTCGCATTTTGGGTAGGTGCGAGCGAAAGGAGACGCAAACAGACGCCATTTCTAAATCTATTCTTTATTAATAAGAATTATATAAACCAAAACTCATTATCAATAATAAGAAAAAGGAATACATAAATAAAATTATTTAAAAATATAATCTTAGTAGATAGGCACAAAAGACGATTGTTTGTCGTCGAAGACATGACAGCTTGTTAATGTAAGTACATAGTTTTACAACTAGTAAGTAGTGGCATGTTTGTTAATCCATTTAATATAAGTTCATATAAATTTTGCTTGATCCAGGGTGGATCGATGGCGCAATACCAGATTATCTTCCAACGTATGTGACTTGAATGTAACAGTCCGAAATATTCCATAAATCTTCGATTCGACAGGTATTAAAAAAATCTATTTTCTTTTTTGCTCACAACGCGAATTCCAATTTTCTTGTACAACTATAAAGTAAATAGATGCAACCAATAGCGAAGGAGTCGTGAAAACACACATAAAGAGATATAGTACGCTTAACAGTATAGTAAGTTAAACTATTCCCAGAATAACAGAATAAATTTGATATTGTACGTTAATGATGTTGATAGTTTATTAATTATTATTAATCAAATGAATCATGTGCTGTCCACTCCCTCGCACTGGAATATTGCGTCCTCGTGAATCCTTAATGCCAACATGCTCACACAACTATTTCTATTTCAATTCATTAATAGTTTAAAAAAAACATTACTCACATCATCATAAATAATACGCCGGTAATTAGAGAAACACATACGAACTAACATAAAGCGAATATTACTGTTTTATAAATTAGTGACATAAAAATATTTTGATTATCGTCGTAAATTACCCGGCATTCAGGATTCACATAAATTGCTGGCGAATTTTTTTCATAATCTTTTCTTTTTTTTTTGCTACATTTCCTGTGCGTTAATGTCTATAATTATACAGGGCGTCCGTAAATATCGTTCATTGCTTTTTAACGCTGGCGTTCGTACCTGCGTGTGCCACTTAAACTCCAATAAATCTATAGTTAAACATTTAAAGTAACGTAATCAGTTGCGGGGCCGCCGCGCTGCGATGCGCCGGAGCACGTCTCTCGTCACCTACCAACTTGAGAGCAATTTATTCCATCGGCGAGGCCCTCTCTCGAGTGATCTACGACCTTTAAAAAGCGATGACATGCAGCAGAGTATGAGCTTAAGGAACGTTTACAGTGCATCGGAATTTTAATCTAGTTATTAATTTATAATTCCTTACCTACGTGATTACAATTCGCTATTTTGTAGTAAGAACATCGGTAACGTCTGATTAAGAGATATATAAAAACGACGACAGTTAAAATATTAATACTCATAACACTATCAGGGCAGGGCAAAAGGGTCCTTGAATGGAGCCCACGTACTAGCAAGCGCAGTGTGGGACGGCCACCTCCGAGGTGGACCGACGACCTGGTGAGGATCGCTGGCTCTCGCTGGATGCAGGTGGCTATGGACCGGTCGCGCTCTTTCCACTTGCTATGAATAAAGTAGTAAGCGTAAGGAATATGTTGTACTGTACATTCAAATACATGGGTGGTGTAATCGTTATAAAGACGACTTACGATCAAAAGGTCGCGGGTTCGACTCCGGGTCCGTACCACTGAGTTACTTCTAATTCATGTACGGTCTACATTGTAGACACCAACGGAGAAGGAAAACTTCGTGAGGAAACCTGCATGCCCGCATGGGTGTGTGAAGTCTACCAACCCGCACTAGGCCAGCGTGGTAGACTATAGCCTAATCCCCCCCCCCTGATTAGGGGTTGGTCCGTGCTCTTGTGGTGGGGACGAATATGGACTAGGGATGACGGTGATACAAGTTCTGATATATAATATGTTGTACGTCCATGAACGTCTTTTTTGCTGCGGAAAATGCCTGCCACATACAGTTGCGTTGTGCCCTTGAAGTTATATGAATTACCCACCAAATATTGTACTTTTTAGCCCGTCCTGACGGTCACGGGAGTCGTATGAGCATACTCGTACGTCCATGGGACGGGTGGTCTTGGATCCGTTTTGCACGGATCTCTACTCGTGTACAGAGAGCCTAACTCCCCGACTCTTTCCCTGTAAGGTGCAGCGGACCCAGTCACTTCCACTTGGACCTGCTTCTGTTAAAACGACGTCGAGTGGGTGTGCTCTCTGCAGCTCACAGGATGCATCTCGAGGCGGTTGCAACTCCGAACTGTTCTCATGCAGTAGGGAAGGGGTGTCCACTAACAATTTAGCTGATTCCGGTGGACCCCCTGCAGCTACATTTCTACCATATTCCCAAAACTCGACAAAAAATGTGAAGATTAGATCTATGGAAATTTGAGTACGCCATCGTAGACCCCCGTTGAATCTCCCGTGGATCCCTGGGGGTCTACCTGGACCACTCTTGGAACTAAGGGGTTAGACTAAAGTCTACTACGATAGCCTAATACCGGTTGGCAAACTTCATACGCCACCTAGAAAATCTCCCAGGTATTCCATAACGATATTTTCTTTTGCCGTTTGAAGCAAGTAATCATTAGTTACTATATTATTAACTAGCTTTTTCCCGGCCATTCCGCCTGCGTGAATGTTGGTTCTTCGCTACATGAGAAACCCCGAAACTGATAGATTTATATAAAAAAACTACTTTTACTTGAGCTCTCGTTCCTTAACGACGGCTACTAACACAAAGCTCAAGCTGTATCTTCAATTCTACTGGACCGATGGATGAAACACGCCGCAGTATTTAAATCGGAATAGTACCTTTAAGCTTGTAATAGATTCACCAAAATCTACCTTCTGATTTTTGCGTGAAGCCAGAACAAACAACAAACATCGACGGATTTGGTTTCAGAAGCCCTTAATTACTCAATCAGAGTAGTTTATTTTTAAATACCTTTGATTTTTTTTTAATTTGATATTTAACTATTTTATAATAGTATAGATACGCACATGATTTTGAAAAAGCAAAGGTGCATGCCTTAGATTCGAACTCGAAGTCTAAGACTTGAGATGCATGGTCATACCAATAAGCTATCACTATCTACTTTAAGTTATAAATCAGAGAATTTACTACAACGGACGACTGATTGGAACAGTGGACAGCGACGCTACTTTCTGTTCTGTTTCGAGTCCTGGTGTGGACAAAATTTGTGTGATGAGCACAAATGTTTGTATCCGAGTCATGGACGTATTAATCTATGTATGTATGATATTTATCTATATAAGTATGCGAGTATATATCGTTGTCTAGTACCCAAGATACAGAAAATCTTATTTACGTGTGTGAAGTATCCAAAATATTATTATTATCTACTAGCTTTTGCCCGCGGCTCTGCCCGCGAGAATATCGGTTTTCCGCTAAAAAACCTATGAATCACTTTTATTTGAACACTCGTACCTTAACAATCAAGCTGTATCTTGAATTCTATTAGACTGATTTTGATGAAGCATGCTGCAGTATTTAAATCAGAATAGTGCCTCTAAGTCTGTAACAGTTTCACTAAAATCCACGAGTTGGTTTTTGCTTGAAGCTCGAATAAACAAACAAACAAACATCGTCGGAATTGGTTTTAGAAGCACTTGATTAGTCGATCTGAGTAGTTTTTTTTTAATATATTTGATTTATAAAATGAAACATTTAACAATTTTGTAATAGTATAGACTAGTGGTACTATTTTTCTTTAACGTGCACTATCCAGTTTCTTGATTAAAATGGGATACATTCACAGGTATTTATAATTAGAAGTATAAATACGCCAAGTGCTCTTATCTCTTTAACGAAAGAGTCAACCCGTCTGCCCCACCTGTGTAGGGGTGCAAGTAAGAAACGTGGCAGTCTGTGGGATAATCTGTTAGTAAAATATTTCATAGAAATTGGATTGAAAAAAAAAGTACTTGAAAAGATCAGGCCACAGACTGAATTTCTGATAAAAAGTTTATTTGAATATCATAAAATATTCTGAAAGTTTTAATTATTAACGAATACATTATCGGTTTTGACCTATATTCAGTTGTAATATTCACTCTGTATATAAATAGAAATTAAAAGTGTTTAAACTTATATTTGATCAAATCAGCAAATTGTTTCAAAAAGATCAAGTTCGTAGCACCCTTAATCGATGAAAGTGTCTGAAAAGATGATGATCCGAGATATGTGTACCAGGATCGTAATATGTAGTAAACTGGGGACTCTGTCTACCCTTATAGGATATCAGAGTGAGTGTATGTATCCAGAACCGGATTCAGATAAAAAAAGGTCCTAGGCTATTCCACTTAAGAGACCCTTTCACCTCTCACTTTTAAATGTGTAAATTACATTTTTATGTTTGTTATTAGTCACACGCGTAGAATGTCTCCTTAAGTTCGGTCCGGTGTTTAGTGTTCACTGTTCTTAGAATGGTGTAATTTTAATTTTGCTAACAATTTGAACGTAGGCCCCTCTTGATATTGGGCCGTAACTAAAGCCTAGTTAGCCTATAGGAAAATCCGGCCCTTTATGTATGTATAAAACTTACAAAAGGTGACATGACCCAAAGTGGAAGTGCGCCCATGCAAAATGAATCTTTCCCCCCGCGCCAAGTTCATTTCTACAATTGTTAACGCGAAAAAACGTATTGACATTTCTAAGTCATAATATCGATAAGTCACCCGTGACTTATCGATCTTTCGATTGTAGAAAGCGAACTTGACTAGGGGGGCTTGTTACATTCCAATTCTGTGCCAACTCTTGCCAGTCACAGGTTTTAAGAACCTGACGAACTCTTAGAATTCAGTCACGCCAATGACACGTGGGTCTGCAGTCTAAGTCCACTCAGTCATCGTCCGTTTAAGAGATTACACGTGACGATCAAAAGTAAATGCTAGAAATAGCACTAAATCTTCTCCCGTTCGGTATCTATCTATACTATTAGAAAATTGTAACACGTCATTGTTTATACATTAAAAATATTTCAAAAAATCTAATTCAGATTTACTATTTAAGGGCTTCTGAAACCGAATCCATCTTTTATATACTTCGCGTATGTTTGTTTGTTCGAGTTTCGCGTAAAAGTCAGCCGGCAGATTTTGGTCATACAATTACAGTCTTAAAAGTACGATTTAAAGTGAAATTCTGCCGCATGTATAACCAAGATTGGTCATGAAGAACTTACAGCGTGATCCCGGTTTCAGTGGTCGCCGTTACGGTGCGAGAGCTTTAGTAAAAATGGATTTTGGTTTTTTCTTTGTAAATATATAATTATTACGGGGTTTTCCATTTGGGAGCGTCCATTAATTACATGAAACTCGAAATGGGTGAGGGGGTTCGGATAAAATCAGGAAATGTCACAAGGGGGAGGGCTCTAATTAGATATCAAGTGATATATTTTTTCGTTGAGCGCGCGATTTCTGAACCGAAAAACAGCGTGTAATCTTTGTACCAAAAAATACACTTATCTTGGGTAGGGGATGGGTGCGGGTGGTTCAGTCTAAGACCTCACCATGTATCACCAGGAGGGAGGGGGATTAACAATTTGCTAAAAAAAAACATCACGTGATTAATGACCGTCTCATTTAGTGCAAACACCAACATCTACATAGACGAGGGAAACCTTAGTGATATATAATTTTTAATAATTTATAATTTACGATACGAAAGACTTAGGTATTTTAGGCCGCTATATACTGCGCTCTAAGAATTCTTGGAATACTGAAACTGTGAGATTCTAATTCAAAAAGCTCCCCATTGGTATTCGTTGGTAGGTTTGTTTAAATTATGGCTATTAGATATCAGGCGTGCACGTGGCCGACAACAGACGAGCGGCAGGCGAGCGGAGAACGGCGCGCACGATCGATGGGAACTCGTGTGGCGTGCAATTATAGCCTCACATGTCTGCGTGCGCGAGGTTTAACGCCGTCTTCACATTTATAACACATATCAACGCGCTCTTAGCTTGCGCTGCACTGGTGGCTGAAAAAATATGGAGTCCGCTTCTGTTACTGGAATTAACCACCACATTGCGGATGTAGATGAGTTATTACATTTAAAAATTTAGAGTTACGTACATATATCTACATGGCAGTTATAGTCTAATGGTGCATGGCCCATATGTATGCCAAGTCTTACATTTCGTATTTGAATCCAAGGCACCCACCTCTGAGGTATTGAAATCATATGCGTATTGACAATGAGGAACTCGTGAGGATCTCTGCATGCCTGAGAGATTTTCTTGTTCTTCTTCTCCTCTAAGACTGTTGGGTGGAGAGGAACATGAGTTTAACCATAATTTTGGTTCTCCCCATATTCATTTTCAGGTCCACCTGTTGAAAAGCCGTATTGAGATCTTGAAGCATTGTGCTCAGGTCTTTAAGCGAGTGTACCACGAGTACTTAAACACATCTTCAACCCGCTTAGGCCAGCATGTTGGACTATAAGCTAACCCCTCTCATTCTGAGGCCCGTGCGCTACAGTGAGACAATAAATGGGTCGATGGTCATAGTGAAAATAAAACAACGATTTTTTTAATTTAATTAGCTATAAAAAATTCTAAAAACGTATTTACATTCTCATTACTGACAGTTAATAAAATACAGGAACCGCTTCACCATCGATTTTAATAATAAGCACGTATTATGATGAGCCTTGCGTTTGTCTACAGGTGACTGATTCACTCATACGCGTCGGTCGCTAACTTCATCATGTCGCACTGTATTTATTTATTTATTGAGGGAATAAAGCAGTTATACGTTGTGTGTTATTTAAATAACAAACGCAAGAAATATTGAGTGAATGTTTAACCCGCACTAATGTTCGCGGAGCAATTATAGACGAAGCAAATTAATATAAAAAGCTTGCTCGGTGAAGATCAGTGATGAAAAGTTAAAAGATAAACAAAGAAATTAAAACGAAACAAAGGTTAAAATTTCGGTAAATGCGCGCCAACAGACGCATTGGGCAAACAGTTTGTGGCTGATTGAAGGATAAAGTTTGCTATATTACATTCAACGTTTACTTGAGCAAAATATTAAAATTAATTCGAATCGACCTCGACTGGATCAAATTACGCGTAGAAATCAGAAGCTGACTCATGCAGAGTAGACATGTGAACGGTATAAGTGTAGTTAGGTAATGTGTGTATTATGTGAATTTTCTGGTCAAATATTGGTAGTAATTGGTGATTCCAGGAATAAAGTTGGCCACAAAGTATTTGCCTAGTGTGTCCGCGCCTTAAAGCTGTGCGAATATTTTGTTATATTGTATTCCACGATGGACTTACATTTGATCCATTCCCACTTCGGTGAACACGCGTAAGCTCACTCCTCCAGGGTAACAAACCCGCCCGCTATTTAGTATTATTTGGTAACTTTATTGAAAACAGTAAAAAACTCTGAGAAAAAACTCATCCGCCATCTTGTCATCATCAAGGCGGGACCATTTTAATATACTGACTTATTACATACATACTTACTCACGCGAATATCCCATAAGGGTAGGCAGCGACTATAGTATATATTACGTACATACAGTCACGCCTCTTTCGCATCGGGGTAAGCAGAGAGCACTTCTTTCCACCTGCTAAGATCATTGAATGAGCAAAGTGGGTATCCGCAGCCCACAGTTCGCCCCCGTGCGCAACGAGACGAGTCGAGTGGCGAACCACGACGCCGCCATTTTATGAGGTTCAAAAGTGATTAAAGTTCCTCATTGCGTACCCACGGCTTAGTGGAGAGGAAAGGAAAAAGGATGAGGTAGAAAAGGTATATTGAACGAGGAATATGGAATTTATGAAAAAGACTAAAGTGTATAGGATACTACTATCTCAGAAGGAGTAAGTAGAGACAGTAGTAGCTCGGGGGGCCGGGGTCACTTACCCGTCTAAGTAAGTCTATTATATAGTATAGTATATTATATAGTAGTTAAGTCTATTTGCTGGATAGGCTAAAAGACTCGCTGACCTATTCAGTAGGTAGGTAGGCTACTGACTTATTCAGTATCAGAATTGATATCTAAAGATCAACTCATTATGTTTAGTATTACTGTCATTATAAATATAATTGTATGTTTTAGTCACATAAAATAAAAAAGCGCCCGATGAAGCAAAGAAAACATCGAACTCAACAACACAAAACATACGGCAGTGTGTGTACATATTAAGTAGGCGTTGGTTACCATACTTTCAGAACTAGTGTTTACTCGGAACTTCGTCCGCATATATCATATATACATAAGTTGCCAATGTGAAAAAAATTCTTTGTAATAATTTCTAGTTTCGAATCAGAAAGTACGAGATAATAGCGAAATAAATAACTGAGAATTTTGAATATATTCATCAATCATCGTGGTTTAATGTTTACAATGATGATATTAAATAATACTAATAGTATTTAATAATGGAGATAAAATTTTCAAGATACAAGATGCATGTATATCTGTGTCTGAGCTATAGGTATATAGGTACATCAAAAAACAAAAGATTCCGATAGAACCGCCCGTAAGAACGCACTATTTCTTTCTCTTTATTACACGCTTTATATTAACTTGACTTCTATCTATCTACAACGCGATTCAAATGAGAATAGGATTGACTTTGCGTCATATTGTGACGTCATAGCTCCCAATTCAAACTAATAATGACTTTAAATAATTAATATAATATATTTAGCTAATTTACTATTATTTAACGTTTTTATTTGAATTTGAAGTAAGACTTTAAATAAAGCATTATTTTCAAAACGTACTTTTCAAGTGACATTTGACAGATAGAGGTCATTGACGTTCCTATTCTTATTTGAATGGCATTGTATCTATGTAACGGCATCTTTGGACACGATTTTCACCCACTTAAAACCCAGGATCGACTTGAAACTGCATAATTCTAAAGGACCGATGACAATACAATCATTTCATTTTTTTTTTTCAAAGATCCTGGCCAAGATCATCGGGATATTAAAAAAAATCCCGAACTAAAAAATGAAAAATAAATAATGTTTAAAAAAACTGAAACAACACGCTTTATAAGAAAACCGAACTAAAAAATAAAAAAAATATTTTACAATCTATAGCCTGGGGTGCGCTGTATCAATTAATATATTTAATAATAAACGGATATTGCCAAAAGTAATCTCCAAGAAGAAAACGTAAAAGTCATAAAAAGCACCGAACGCTTTTGATTGTAATTTTTTTTTATTTTTTAGTTCGGTTTTCTTATAAAGCGTGTTATTTTAGTTTTTTTTTTAAACCATTATTTATATCTAGATAATTACGAGTAGCTTGCTGTGTAGGACTGGCGCAGTATTAGAGTTTCTCCATCTCTACCTGTTGGCTCCGCGTCTGATGGCGTCACTGTGGTAATAGGCAAAAAACAAAATCTATACTAATAAGTGTTAATATTACTAATAAGTAATATGCATTAATTATCCTGTGCTTCAAGAAACATCTAGGTGTTGAGACCTCTAATGTCTGCCATACGTGGACTGTGCTTATCAAGGCAAACCCTGTCCTTTTATCTAGGAAGCCTAACTCCAACAATAGGATCCAATTAGCTGATGATGATAAATAATTTCCTGTAATGGTTATAGTAGACGAGTATGTAGCCGATTCGATAATGCAGCCCAAGAACAGAAGTAAAATCGGGATAGTTATGAAAATATACATTCGGAACAGCATATGAATGTTCCGAAGCTAATGTATTACAGAATAATTATACAAGAATAGCAACGCGTCTACAATTATTGTAGATACATTGCTATTCCTGTGAGCTGTTTTGTTACACATTTAGTACCTGTAATTGCGGGGACATGCGTACTGTCAACAAACTCGAAGCATGATCAATTCCGAAACATTTTCATTTATAAGTAATAATAATAATAATACGACGAATGTTTCATGTCATGCTTCAAGTTAGATGATGGTACAGTAGTACCATGAAAATAAGTAACATCGGTAGTCTGATCCGGGCAGGCGGGTGTTAATAAACGCCGATTAAAACCGATTATAAGCACCACTTCAATTTTTATGCACTACACATAAGGCTCAATATGTAATGACTGATGAACTCGAGATATCTCACTCGTAAAATTTGTGACGTCAATAGCGCGTTCACGTTCGACCAATGGTCAACGACGATTTACCCGCCCAAACGCAATGCCTTATAATTGGCTGAAATATGTTCGCAACTTTAAAGAATTGCTTACTGAGTAGGTATTTTGTTGTAACTTATTCTTGTTGTACTACTGTACAGTAAATATAGTCGGTAGCTACATGCCAGTGCTTGACAAACTGTTATTTGCCGTCGGAATAAAAGAGGTAATTCTTAGTCCCCAAGTTTATACGCTCGTACGTTTTTGTTATATAAATATTGAGTAATATATGTATCTATCTACATTGTTATCTTCTTTTACAGGCTCGACATCAATGTTCGGTATGCGCGGTGTACACAGCCAGATGTTGTCTGGAGGTCCTTCCATCAGCGGTCTGGGGGGATTCGGTCTCTCGTCCTCGCTGTCCACCCTGGCCGAGCGCAAGGTGTACTCAACGCCGCCGCCGACGCCGTTATCGACTCTCCCTCCTTCTGCGTCAGTTACACCGGCCTCTGCACCCCCTTCGTCGACATCAAGCAATGTCCACGCCTATTATCAGTAGAATTTACTTCTGGTTTTCCTCTATCGCGATAAAATAGGGTATTTTGCTAAGTATAATCAGTACTTAGATGACTTGTAGAGGACCTTTAAGTATTAAAAAACTAATTACTACTCTTACCTAGATCTAAATATTCTATGTTAGTGAGTGCACCCATTGCGCTCGAATGTGTAGCTCAGAATCGCAGAAAATTTAAGGTGAAAAGTAAATTGATTTATTCTTGTGTCGCGCTATGGCAGTCTAAAAAGAACTAATTATGGTTATTTTAGACTGTCATAGTCATTTACATTAGGTAGAGATATTAGTGTTTTCACTAGTCGATATCCGAACCGACTTCCGAGTTAAATAACTGGTACTAAGAACGCTTCCAGGCCAGATGATAGATGGATTAATTTTTATAACCTAAGAATTTTCCTCGTGCCTAGAGAGATACATAAAACAGTGAGTCCTTAGAGTGGCACCTATTGTTGTAGGACTGATGGGGCTGTGAGTATCCCATAACCAGATCCGTTGCAATAATAACAGATTTACAGACTACGTCGGGATAGCGATAAAGCGAAAGAGAAGCCACATTAGATGTTTGATATATTTGACGATTGATCTGTATAGTGATAGCAAAAGTTTTTTATGACAGTGACCCGAGCTCGAACCCCGGCAGGGACAAACTTTGTGTGGTGAAAACGAATGTTTGTACCTGACATATTTTTCTATATATGTATTAATGTTTATCTATATTAATAAATATAATCTATCGTGGCCTAGTTCCCAAGATACAGGAAACCCTTGTTTGGGGCTAGATCAAAATTATACACAATGTTATTATTATATTGCCAAAGCTATTAAATTTATCGTGATATTTATGTACAATATGTTATTTATGAGGTCTACTTATTCCGTGGTTATGGCATTTGCTGCGGTTCCAAAATATAGAAAACTTTTAACAACGAATATATCAGCGTTAAATAACAGTTATAACGGTCGTAACTATCTGACACATGATACCAAATGATAGGTATATGATGATACCAAAAATGTAAAGTTTATGTGTTTGTGGTGGTAGTATTGTGAACGTAATTACGTTTAGGTATTTTATTATCTGTAGCTTTACGCGAAACCTAAGATAATAACAATGCCATTGTCGTTGTACCGTGTCTCTAATACATAAGCTTCTTTACGAAACTATCTTCAAACGCTTTTCTTACGTAGAAAAATAATGTGAATTCTATTTTAGTTAAACAAATGTTATACAGAATTATTTAGTGTAAAAAAATAGTTTTAGAGGCTTTGATAAAGGGTATAGTTTAACCCTTTGTATACTTTACACCTACCTGTGTATACTTTACATCTACCTGTGTATTCTTTACACCTACCTGTGTATACTTTACACCTACCTGTGTATACTTTACACCTACCTGTGTATACTTTACACCTACATGTGTATACTTTACACCTACCTGTGTATACTTTACACCTACATGTGTATACTTTACATCTACCTGTGTATTCTTTACACCTGTGTATACTTTACAACTACCTGTGTATACTTTACACCGACCTGTGTATACTTTACACCTACCTGTGTATACTTTACATCTACCTGTGTATTCTTTACACCTGTGTATACTTTACAACTACCTGTGTATACTTTACACCGACCTGTGTATACTTTACACCTACCTGTGTATACTTTACACCTACCTGTGTATACTTTACATCTACCTGTGTATTCTTTACACCTGTGTATACTTTACTTCTTTCTATATTTTACTCTCATTTATATTTTATTCTTATATATATTTAACTCTCGTGTATATTTTACTCCCATGTATACTCACGTACCTATACCTTACTGCCCTATATACTTTACTCTCATATATATATTTTACTCTCATGTATATTTTACTCCCATGTATACTTCTGTGTATACTTCACTCCGGGTATAGCTTAACTCTCTATATACTTTACTCCTGTGTATACTTTTCTCCCGTGTATACTCTTGTGAATACTTCATTCTTCAGCCACAACCCACAGGAATGATGATATTATTGTGCGCCAACGCCACTCAACGTGTAGTTAGTTCGTTAATGATTTACTACATTCGGTGCCTGTTTAGTTTTAATTCGTTTTTTGGGAAAGTGTTGACTGAAACGGAAACGAGGCCGCGCAATGTGGTCCTCCAGTCCTCACTTGCGCTGCGTCAGTTGTTTGCTAAATTCAGCATCCACTTGACAGACGCATTAATTTGAAAGTTAAGATACAGTAGGTACTTATCTTAGAAAAATACGTAATTAGTTTCTACAGTGTTAAGTATAAATTAGTGTATAATCATCACAGTAGACAAACCAATGTTATATTTACTATAATAAATACATTTATTATAGTTCGCGTATTGTAAGATAATATGTTTTGCGTTTCAACAAATTTCGAATATATAGCCTAATAATTGTAAACTTGCTTTTACAATCTTCACAGAATTTGTTTAGGGTTTTCCTATATAATATTTTTTGATAGGCTCTGAGGTAGTAACCCTACTTTTAGAGTACGGGTACTAGCGTATCAGAGACTAATTGGTCCCTAAGAAGAATTATAAACATTGATCCAGTCAGTCCTTGAACTATAGTTAAAACTAACCAATTTAACTATAGTCTCAATTATAATTGAGACCATTAGAACTAGTAAGATCTGTCTTTTTAATATTAATAGCTTGATTCTATAAATACTGTTGTAATTGATGAAGTAATAATCCATCGCTTTCTAAGAAATTAATTATCAATAGCTGGCAGCATAGACTTTATATCCATAGACACACGATTGCCGAGCGAGAAACGTCCCCAAAAAGAAGTGCATGAATCCACCGCGTGCACTTCTTTGTTCTCAGTTTTTTTTTTGAGATTACCGACAATAATGAAGCTCCAAATGAGTATTGTGTGTACTATTTAACATTGTATGCGATTTTAAGCGCTATGTTTTAAGCAGTAGCATTCAAATTAAATTATTCAATCGTAGAAGTATTTATAAATGTGTATAGGTCAAATGTGGACATTTTTGTTGTGAGTTTTGTACTAGACGTTGAGATGCAACGTATATCTATACTAGGTCAATGGCTGGCAGTATAATCACTGATGTTAGAAATTTAAAAAATGTTTGTCAACCTAGAAAACTGTATAAAAATCAATATTAAAAAACGTATTAAGTCGCTCTGGCTCTGATAGTTTGAATTAAAATACAACGTCTTAAATTGTAAATATAATTCTTGATGGTCTAGAACGAACAGATAGACCTGTGTCAAGTATAATATAAACAGTACAGTCATTGGTGTCAATTTTAATATAACACAACTAAATTTAGACTGTCCCTATCTTTTTTTAATGCCAAACACCAAAACGAGGTAGCAAATATTTTTAGCGAATATCAACCCACATTCCTGTTAAACGGTCCAAAAAATGTTGCATTTTTCGCATCTTTAGTCGGTATGTTCCAAAGTCACGTCTATATTTTTTAATTTCGAAGTATCTGAACAAAACTGACAGCACTAAAATTGTAGATATCTCGTTATGGCGTTTGATATTAGAAAAAGATAAGCAGAAACTAAATTTAGTTAAGTTCTGTTACCGCAAAATTACTACCATTATGAAAATGTCTACCATAAAATAGGCAATGATTGTCCAGGATCTTGCTGGACGAAATAAAACATTTCGGTGTCCACGCCCAATAGGGCATTATACAGGGTGTACGGGACAATGGGACAAATACTTGAATGATAGAAAGGGTATAAGAATAGAATGCTG
>WUAW01000297.1:28658-41364 GCA_017165845.1 Thaumetopoea pityocampa | reverse complement strand
GTCTGCGGGATCTCAGGAGCAGTTAACTTAAAGGACTACGCTGGGTACTCTCAGTGTTTCCTCAGTACGGCCCCGGCGTTGAGCGCCCTCTTCGTTCCTGGGGGGATTTTATTAATGTTTTTGCTCATACTGTTTTTGCTCATACGTTGTACGATACGGAATATGAATGTACAGCTATCTGAAGGTACTCAAGCCACTGAGAATGTCGATCTAGAGATGTGGGAACCCACTAGCAATGAAAGAGCAGAAAGGCGTAGCATTAAATCTACGTTGGATTCAGAAGTAGAGGATATAGAACATACTCCGATTATACAACTGCGGGCTCAAGTTATTGTGATGTGCTTATATATGTCTGTCTGGTCTTGTGGTGCTATAGCTGTGTATAGACCGTTACCAGCTTATTTACCTTACCAAGAAGATATTTGTAGTATAATATACGCGGTGTGTTCCACTGTCTTGGGAACGTTCATACTATTCTTCTATGGTATAGCAAGAAGTGATGTCCGAGCTCAATGGTCTATGATGCACTGTTATTTGCAGAATAGTAAACAATGTTGCAGAAATAGAAGTGTTTTTGATGCGAATCAACAAAATTTGCCGACAAACCAAACGGCTACTCCTCCAACTCAGCCTATACCAAATGACAATAGATCGAGATCTGGTAGTAGAAGCTCTAACAAAACTAATTCTAAAACTAATAACAGCGGCACCTACAAAGCCGCTGCTGAACTCAACGGTCAAACATTACAGAAGGATGTATTGAAAAATATTAATGGAAAATCTTCTAATATCAACTTAGTTGTCTTACATAGACAGCAATATAGGTCGAATAATTCCATGATGACATACCCAGATAGCGGAACAATCGGTCCTGAAATATTTTACAATCCGAATCAGATGAACGTCGCTAAGAAATTCTTTAAGAAGCAGAGACAACATATGAAGAGGAATTGTCTCGAATTACCTACGAGAAGGGACTGTGACAATGACTCCCATTTCTCTTTACCACTGCCGACAAAAGAAGCTTATAATGGTGTTGCGAATATCATTAATTCAGGATCTAAGGTGAACAATACGAACATACACGTAGAACGGTCGAATAATGGCATAAAAGAGACAAGAAAGGTTTTAAACCCCAATCTTTTAGAAGACGAACAAAAGGACAATTATAAAAATTATTCCAGTGATAAAAAATCATGGAACAAAAATGAAGATAAAACGATTAAAACGCAGATTATGAATATTTATACTAACGTGCCAGAAACCCAAGTGCCGCAACATCAAGTAATTAAAGCGAATGTGCCTAAAAATTTCAACGGTCAACGCGGTAGTGTTTCTGAAGAATGCTTGCAGAGTCAAGCAAGTGACAAACCAGAAATGCGCACGATATCCCAACAGTGTAGCTTAGAATACAGCTCGACTTCTGAAGTAGCCTTGCCTCACACATGTTCTGATCAAACCTTGAACACGCATTCAGAGATGACTTCATTACAAGAGACTCATAGTGCTTTATGTTCTACTAACGAAATAACAGATACTGAAAGCTTTGGACAATACATAGACTATCTACAACCTAACAAGGATGGGAAGGAAGTCGATAAATCACTGCAAGACATTTCGGAAGAATGTACAATGGATGGCGATGAAATTAACAGAGCAGGTTCTCCGCAGAATTTAGAACCTGATCCTGGGGAATTAGAAAGTCTTTTGCAAAAAGATATGGAAGGATCTAAAGATAAAATTGACGATGATAAAGACACATTTTTTATGGCGAAAACAACGTATGATTTTGAAACTTGTAGCACGAACGCTAGCGAGCAAGGGTTTGAAAATGAAAGCGACATATACTGCCCTAACTACCAAATGTCTGAAGTAAGCATACGTAGTCATGGATTGTATGCTCCTTCACCTTCTTCAATGTGTCCGAACGAAATAAGCTTTAGTACCGAGGATGTATCGAACATTGAAAGCCAGTACCTTAATTACAATCCTGGTTGGCGTAAGACTATAAAAACTAATCCGAAACTTGGAAAATATGTTCCAACACCTGCTTTAAGTTGTCCTGAAGTTAATAGAGATAGTAGTCCTGTATCCTTTGCGAGCGATATAGATGATTTGTACTCGCAAATAACAAGTAGAGAGAAAGGTAGAACGAGAAAAGATACGGGAAATGTGACTTTAAACAGTGACGTCACGATGAAGGCCGGCAGCGACAGTTGTGTTAGTGAAGTGGTGAGCGATATAGAAGTCAAAGGCGAAACTACTGTGTAGCCTCTTCATCGAATCATGTTGGAATTAGCTTTAATTAAAGTGGCATTTTATGATTTTGTAATAAAGAAAATTTTGTAGTACGTCAGATGTGTTGACGATTTTACACATGTAGAGATTTAAATCAATGGGTATTTCTTTCAGTAGAAGAATCTTGGAGTCGACAATTAGATAACATTACTTGGAATTTAGTATGGGGCTACCGACATTGATACGATAATTTATCAGTCTTATATTGTACCGACTATACATGTAAATAAATAAATCAGTGTAAATTTAAAGAGTAGAACTTTGTGTAATGCTTTTGACTTTGCGGAAGACAAATGTATTGTATGAAATAATTTCATGTATTTTAAATGACCTTTTATCTCATACGTTCAGCTTTTATCCAGCTGTTAGGTAAATCGGTAATTGTTTGTTTTTTTGTTCATGAAATTTTTATGTAAGATTGGTACTTTTGTATTAAAACTAAGGATAATTCAGTCGATATTGATGCTTGATTCTGTTTTAATTGGCCAAATTACAAAATGCGCTCTTAGTACTAGGTTTAAATTCGTAGACCCTTGGTAAACAATTTGCCTTCAGTAAACAACCAATGCTATTTTGAATAAGAATGAGACGTAACACGAAATGTTGCTTACTGCGTACTGCACTTTTATGTTTCTTGGTTTAAAGTACTTTCTATACCTACTAGTAGTACTACTAAGAAAGGAGTATTTTGGAAACAGTCTGTACAGATAAATCAGATTGGACATGTTTTTGCGTTTGTAATAGTGTTTGTACACACAGCGACTAAAACTGGAATAAACCAGTTCGCGCTAGCCACCACGCGCCTCGCACTCTCGCATTACTCGCTTATAAGTAGCGTTAAAGGTTAGTTATACATATTAATTTACGTTTAATATGTATAATATTAAGTATCTACTTATAAAAATAAAAAAAAATATAAAAAAGTATTTATCTGCTGACCGTACACTACTACAAATGCAAAAACGTCTCCAAGCTGATTTGGCTGTAGATGACCTCTAGTAGCAGATAAGCCTTTCTGCATCATCATGTGGCTAATCGACCTAAAGCATTTTTTTTGTTCAAAGTACATTCTATGCCTACTAGTACTAAGATTAGCTTTATATAAAAAAGGAGTCATTATTTTGAAAATAATCTGTGTACTGTCTTATTTATCGTTGAGATGAATTTTTTTATATATTATAATTATTGTTATCGCATTTCAACATGAAAAGAATGTAAGAAAAAAAAAAAGAAAAGAAGCCATCTAAGAAAAAAAATTGCCTAACGATTTAGGCCCTAAATAAACTATTAATTAGTAATAATGTAAATCTTGTTTGGAATATCATAATTAAAATTAAAAGAATCGAAAGTAAATTGAGCCACATTGGCTATGGGGGTCTTCTTGAATGAAATGAAACATATTTCGACGTCCCCATCGAATATAATGGTAAAGACAGATTACTGACAAAAAATATAGCATATTTGGAAATTTCACATTCGATTACACTTTTCCTATTTTTTTTATCACTGATATCATAGTTATTTAAAAAAAAATGATCCGACGGAAGATTCAATTCATTATGGAAAATAAGGTTTTTTATTTTTCCTGTAACGTTGGAGATTTTGGATTACCACTTTATTTGGTGGGGGCGTCGATTTATTCAGGACACGCAAAACAGAGTTAACGAAGAAGAAAGCAAATAAAATATGCAAAAAAAAAGAATGTATACAAAGTGGATAGGTTTACAATGGCAATAACCTTGCTGTTTTATTACGCGCCTGTTCGAAGAGACCAACATCTCAATTCGATGTTGCAGCACCGGTACATTGAAATTCTTCATCCTTTTCCATTATTGTCACCCGGATCCAAATTCCTACTCAGTTTATGTCACTTTGCTCGTTATTTAATATCCTCAACTCAATAGTTTCCATATCTTGGCTCATGCCATTCAGTCAGTTTTTAGGGCTCCAAAGTAATCCAAGGAAAGTTATATCAAGGCATGTCTATCGACGTATAGGATAATAGGATTGAGGATCTACAATGCTTCATTGTTGTCAGATTTGATTTGTGATCTTGTGGGTTAAGCAATGCTCACGTTGCCCGTTGTTAGATGGGTAATTGTAACTAATATTATAAATACAAATGTTTGTTTTTTTGTTTGTTACTCTTCACGCCTTAATTACTGAACCGATCATCATAAAATTGTGTACACACATTGTCAGGGTTACAGAAAAGGACACAGGGTACCTTTTATCCCGAAAAAAGAAACTGTTCCCGAAGGATAGAAAAAATAGTTTACAAAGTTATCAAATAATTGTATTTTCAACGGTCTCTGATATTAAATACATTTAAGGACATCGACGCGAGCTAAGTCGCGGGTAAAAGCTAGTCCATTCTAATGTTCAGACTCAGTTTCAATACAACGATGGTTTGCTACTTTTTCAAACCAAGAAAGTCAACAATTTTATGTGGCACTGCAAGAATTTTTAACATGACCGCACATAGCATGAATATTTCATACTACGGCAGTACGAGATGGCTTTAGAAAAAAATGTCATTAAGAACAGGCAATACATTAAATTGTTAATATGACAGCACATAGTATGAATATTTTAGTCTAAGTCATATGAGATTGCGTTATATTCTTTTTTCCTCGGGAATGCCTACCTTGATAAATTTTGAAAGTACAATAATATCCAAATTCATAATTTCATGTAAATGTTGAGGCGTTCAGAGAAATAAATAAGAATTGCTCGTTTAAGTTATTGTATATTATTTTCTTAGGTTTAAGTTGTAAATGTTGCTGCTATATATAGATAAATATTATTAAGTTTGAGACTGTCTGAATATATGTAGATGTATGCTTATGTTGAAGTGAACTGATCTTTAGTGAATACACAATATTCACTTACAGAAGTATTTTTATACAAGAATACGCATTAGTTCAGTGAAATTTATATTTCATTGGTGTAATAAAAAAATCGGGTATTTTGTTTATGACTTCGCGAATATAAATAAATACTTAGGCACCATAATAATAAAGATACGATCTACGGCACTTTAATAAAAACTGCGTGAGTTAAAAATGGTAATATAAATCAAATAAGCATTTTAAAAAAATATTTGTTTTGGAATTTTTTTTGTAACTTGTGCACCAAGATTTTTTAAAATAATTTTAAAACAGAACAATTTTTTTCCTGGTTTATATTATTATTTTTTTACTTTTCATCACATTTATATAAAACATACTTCTATCGTAATCTAATTTATTCCATATAGTATGAAATTATTAACAGCGTAGGTATTTTATTTAAAAACTTACTTCTAAATATCTACTTCTAATTTTAATATGAATTCAATGAGAATAATTGTAATAAAAGGTATGTGCCAAAATAGAAAAAAAATATTGTATTACCGTATTTCTAGACTTAGGACCTTATTACACAAGCATTTCTCAAGTCACGGAAATCGCTCCAAATCGAAACATAATCACCCACTTACAATAAACGCGTAAATGTCTATTGTGACCTCTTCGCGGCTGAACTACTGGCAGAGATGTAGTTAAAAATCTAGGGATTATATGTGTGGTTGTCTGATCGAGACCACGGTTCATATATCCCAATATAAAATTATTATTTTTTCCCTTCAGGTAATGCAATATATAATATTATATAATGTTAATGAAGTTAAAAAAACACTGTTTTGCTTTGCTTTGTAGTTTTGTTAGCGTCTGTAGTCATGAGCATTATGTCGGCTGCAACAGGTGTGCGAACTACGAGACGAGCAAGGGAATAAGACTTACTAGACTTAGGCCCTTGTTACACAAACTTTTCTCAAGTCGCGAAAATCGCTATCATACACATGAAAATGTCTATTGTTACCTCTTCGCGGCTGAATTACTGCAGACTTGTAGTTAAAAATTCAGTTATCATATCGACACTATCGTAGAACAAGGTCACATTTACAAATTGGCTACCTCTCTGGAGTCAAAAACTAAACTGCTTTGTGTGCTTTTTGTAGATATGACATTGTTCTACAACTGTCGATATATGGTTGAAACTGATCGCGATCACGCTTCATGTATCCCAATCTAAAATTTTAGTACCTTTGGGTAATAAAAATACATGTGTCAAATCTGATGTAACACAAACTAAATTCAGGCTCCGTATCTTTTTCTAATGCCAAACACTAAAACGAGATAGCAAACATTTTTAGCGAGTGCCAACCTACATACAAAAAATGTTGCATTTTTGCCTATCTTTAATCGGCATGTTCCGAGCTCACGTATAAATTTGTATGTAGAACTTAATTTTGACGTGTCCAAACAAAATTGACAGCGCTAAAATCGTTGCTATTTAGTTTTGGCGTTTGGCATTAGAAAAAGATAGGGAGAGCCTAAATTTAGTTGTTACAGTAGAATTTACACCAATATTTTACCACCTGAAATTAATAAAATATTACTGTTTTGATTTACATTGCACAGTTTTGAGTTTATAGTCTATGCGCATTGTCGGCTGCAATCGGCATGCCGACGGCGAGCGAGCGAGGGAGTAATCACGACGCAACATGATTGGAAGCGCCGCTTCGCTCCTCGTCCCGCAAATGCCCGAGGCGCCACTAATCAATGATTACCCCGCGGATTGACTAAATGTGATAATATATTAGAGCGTTAGACAGCGCGTTCAGCAAGCAGTTTGCAGCGTTGCGCGCGTTGACACATTCAGTCAGCGACATTTGCAGACGCAATTCGAGTCAGGCTGCGGCTACTGGTATAGTCAGCTGCTCACTCGAGTTCGCTCTCACTTTTCAGTAAATTATGTAGTTAGGCGACATGATAAGTAATATGCAAAATGTGGACAATTTTAAATCTTGATGTAAAAATGTCTAAAATAAATGTAACAAGTTTGATTTTAGATTTCTACGGCGGATGATGCGTTTGTGTAACACATAAGTATAATATTAGTTATGGTGGAAAACATACTTTGTATATTATCATAGATATTGACTGAAACAACTGCCTTAGTCTATTTAATATAAAGATGTAATTTAATAATACTGAGAGACAAATCAGTAATGAAAACATCCGCAGGAGAAGCAGTCACCGATATAGCTCAATGAATCGCAAGGCTGAAGCAGCGTCGCCGCGGCACACAGTTCGCAGGATCGATGGACGTTGGGCTCCTAAGATGTTGGAGTGGCGACCCCGAACCGGAAAGCTAGTGTAGATCGACCCCCGGTTACGTGGACCAATGACCTGATTAAGGTCGCGGGCAATCGGTGAACGCAGGTGGCTGATACCGCTCGATGTGGCGATTAGAGATTTTTGTCCAGCAGTGGACATCTGTGGGCTCAATAGATGATGATGAATTCGATATAAATGTCGAATTCTAAAATAAGAAATATGACAGGGATGTGTGCATGTACCCTCCGATTTCATACAAAGAATTGCAGGTAGTCGCGTTCACCCCTAGTAATGTTTTTTTACAAATGAGTAGAGACCTTTATGCAGTTTACTGTAATTTGTATATTTTTTAGTGCGCAACAACGTGCATTTATTATTACCGAGTGTGGCATAATACGTGTCAACTTATTTGTAACAAAAATCGAGAACAGAAGTACATTGTAGTAAAATTTCTCTAATATACATTCTAATTGTGATATAAAATCTTCCTTTTTCGGCGCTTTTTAATGCGTCTGATAACGCACTGTCCTCCTGTATATATGACACAATGCCATAAATTTGTTCATCAAAATTTATGTTTTGGTATTTTTTATGCCTTTGGAATCATGTCCTTTGAAGCCCACGCTGTTAAATGTTGATATTTGCCGACAAGTATGTTGCAGGCTTTGTCTAAGTAATAACAGCGGCAGTTTGTGGCAATGCCGATTTTGCCGCCGCGTTAGATCCGATTTCGTACACCGAAGCATATAAATTTATAGCAACTGGTTATTTGTCAATGACATCATGTGAATATTAAATAGCGGAATTTAATAGTCGGTTAGCTTTTTGTGGAGACGAATAAAACTACATTTGCACTTGTTTAGTGTTTTATTTTACAATAACATTAAATATTAAAAACAATTATAACACAGTATTAAGTAGTTTTAATTATCTTTGGTTAACAAAGATTTCCGATATACTTAATTCTAATAAAAAGAAAATATAAAAATATTTATTATTCTAATTTGAGATGTTTATTACAAAACATTAAACCATGCAATAAATTGCGATTTGAAAATATACTTATGACATATACATATATGCATTTTTACACATACAACCGCATTTATATATTTGGATCTTATCTCCATCCATACTTTTAAAAGCTAAGAGATCCGACGTGTACGCACACAATATTACCACAGTAGACAGTATCAGACCACTAAATTACCCGTAGTAAAGTGACGTATTGTGAGCTGCCAGTGACATAACTAAAATGGTGATGGGACACAATGATGGTGATTCTGCTGTAACAGAACTTAACTAAATTTAGTCTCTCCCTGACTTTTTATAATGTCAAACGCCAAAACCAGATAGCAACAATTTTAGCGAGTACCAACCAACCTACATTTCTGTTGCGGTTTTGGGTAATTTAGTCGTCATGCTCCGAAGTCACATTTAAATTTGTACGTAGAACTTAATTTTGACGTGTCTAAACTAAACTGAGTTCCAAAATTGTTGTTATCTCGTTTTGGCGTTTGACATTAGAAAAAGATAGGGAGAGACTAAAGTTAGTTATGTTATCACAGAATTACCAGCAATGTCGATTATTCCATGAATAAGTCACAGGTCAGTCAATATAAAATTGTTTTCGAAACAAAATCATTTACTTATTATTATTGTTTTAATAAAATAATCCAACTTTACGAATTTGAAGTTAAACGTTATTTGTTTAACCAGCGAGTTAACATTATCGAACAGGCTATTAAGATTATGGAGCCTATCGTTTAGCAAAACGGGAGAATTTGTAAAAATTTAGGTAGGAGTAATTATTTTAATTTTTAAATATTGATGCATACGTTCTCAGTCCACTGTTGGACATGGGCTTTCCCCCCCCCAAATAGGAGGGGTTTATCATAATCTTCACGCTTCGCTCGTGTGTTGGAGATTGCAGTAGTTGTTGGTTGAATCGGGGGATAACGCTGCTTCCCATTATCATTATTATTATAAAATTCCCATTATTATTATTATAGCGCCGGCGCCACACAGCGAGGTAACATTATTAATAACGATTAATCATTTTACTGTAATTAGTGGTCAGAATATATGATCGCGGCGCGGAAAAGTTCAATTGATCATTGATTGTGCGTAAAAAAGATTCGAAACGGTGAAACGTCGGGCTTCCTCAGCATTACCAAAGGTCTACTGCTACAATCATTCATCACAATCAGTCTAAAAACTGTAGATTCATTGCTGAATTTCAGCACCGTGTATACACTTTGACTTCATCAAATATAAATTGACTTGCCACACAAAAAAAAATATTTGTGTCAGATATTGATAGTAACTTTTTAGGTAGATAGTTTTTATCATCAGTCTATTGTTAATTAAAGCGAGACAAAGTCACGTCCTAGGACGGTGCAAGTGTGGACGAGGTCGAAGAGACAACAATAAACTATCCCCCAGTCTACAATCGTCCCCACCACGGGGGTAAGGGGAGGTCCCCTTATAAGAACGGGGACTAGGCCGTAGTCTAACACGCTGGTCTGGTGCGTGTTGGTAGACTTCACACACCCATGCGCGCATGCAGGTTTCCTCACGAAGTTTTCCTTCTCCGTCTAATTACATCGCTGTTCACAATGTAGACAGTATAGCTTTGAAATAAGTGGTACAGGACCGGGATCGTACCTACAACCTTTTCGATCGCGGGTCGTGTTTACCATCAATGTACTTAAAAGATACTATAACAATAAATTGTTTTAAAATATAAATACAATTTGAACTTACAACACGATGCGTCTCAAAGGTTGACGCTCACGCCCGCTTGCTCGACCGACAGCATAAATTATGTATGCTAATTGTAGATACAACAAATGTATTGCCGTTTGAAGGCCGCCAGGTCAACACGGCGAATGTTATTACGTTATTACTGTGAAACGTCTTTGCTTTTTAACTGTTTTAACACTGAACCTACCAGAGCGGTCAAATGACCACTTTTGAGACTAATGAAAATGTTTTTTAATTATTATATAGTAATTATTTTTTGTTCTATTGCCTATGTTAAAATCTGTATTATTTATAATCAACTGGTAAATAATATATGTTTAATTTGAAATGCGGTTATTGACTGCCATTGGTAGAAACATATATATGTATATCGTCGGTCAAATCAGGAAGGGGCGCATCTTTATTTGGACAACTTTATAATACTGTGATTTTTATTAAATGTAAAATATTGCACGCTTCCAATTAAGTAATAAGTTGGACTCACGGGCATTATACGACCTTTTTATACATACGAGACAATTCTCTTCAAATAAATGTCTTAAAATCGCTGTATTGTAAAATTGTCCAAACCTAGATGCGCCATTTCGTGATTTGAACGACGATATGTAACATGTCGGTAGGTTTAATTCACCGATTTGTAGTCATATGCTATTTAGTAATATTAGGTTTGAAGTTAGCACCTTCGAATCGTATTGCATTGTATCTGTAGCTTTTTTCAACCCTTGTGCCACATGAAAAATTAGCAAGGGTCACTTTTGTTGAAAAAAAAGGTATTTTAAATTAAGAGATCTTTTATTCTAACATGTTTGTATTCTTTACCCGACTGCCAACCTATATCAAAATATTATACTTAATATTACATTAGCTGTTGGCTGCGACTCCGTCTGAGCACTTGCCTTGTTTGCGCACATATATATCTACACAGTACCAGGTGACGATAGGTATATCACAGGTATATTATATATATACAATTGGCCAAATAAGTTATATAATCACTAACAGACGTACCGACGAATATATTTAATTCCTTATGTTTATTCAATAAGGGTTTATCTGTCTAAAGTAATTCGGGATAGTGCATGAGTGAAGGGAAATATGATAAGAGGTGAGGACTATATTCTGCCAATCACCTAATAGCTAAGCACAAGTAAGAGATGAATAAATTAGTGCGGTGTTTAGAAGAAATTTAGTCACGCTTGTGTCGGCGGCAGGATGAGCCGAGCAGTGAGTTCCCTGCCTTTGCCTGCCACTGCCAACATTCTGCCCATTAGCGATTTAGGAGCCTCTTCTGTTTTGCCTTTTGGTGACACTGAAATAGAACATAGTCGCTATCGAATCTTGGAAATTGTCAAATAATTCCAGATTCAAACATTAGTAATGAAATCTAACAAAAAAAAAATTGAGTCTTCACTCCGGTGCCACCCAAAACACCAATCCTCTAGGAGGTCTGTCTTCCCTTGTTGGGATTTCATAAGACCTTTATACACCTCTGTCCACAGAGGAGTTTAATAATAGACTTCTTTCTATGACGCCTGACCTGTATATAAATTAGCGATGCGCGACTGTGAATGAATTCGTTCGAATCAACAAATGATTCGACTTGAATACGACCGATTCGATGGACGAACTTGTCTGTTCAGTACTAAGTAATGATTGTTAAACAAAGCAAGTAACTGATTTTGCATTTGGGAAATTAGGTTTTTTTTTACCATATGTAAGCCAGTACTTGACTACTTACAGTACTTGACTTGGCGATGTAACCTGGGGTGGTAAAACGTACTAAATAAAAACCTATTCACTCTTGGCTTAATAGTTGCTAATAAGAAAACAGTTTAAATCGTTCATATTCGCACATTGCTAATTTAAATGTGAGTGATATCGATAGAATATATTAGTAAGTTAGATAGATAATAGATAAATACTGGTTAGATAGAATTTTATGACATAAGTGAAATGAGGAAAAAATAGTGGCTATGCTTGAACGACAGCAGTTTTTTTTTAAATTTATAATTAAAATTTATTTGAATCTCTACCAAAGGCTTTGCTTTTGCCAGTAATTACCACTGGGCAGGGATCTTGTTAGTCACAGTCGCTGATGGTACCAAACCCCTTCTGAACCATTATTTCTTGAAATACACATGTATGGACGAGTAGGCATGATTTATCTTTTTATGAAGTCAGACTCCTACCGACTAAAAACTCCGCAGTGGCCTGTATAGATAGACACAAGGAAGGGCCCTGAGAACACACCACTGGTGCTTTTGTACGTCGTTCTTTCGGGTGTTTCCTCGGGACTTGCTTCTCGAGCACTTAGGCATTTTGAGGCGTGTGCAGCGACATATGCTATATATCACTAGCTTTCCCAGAATTCACTTTAGATTTGCGAGGGACCCTAATTTTTTTTATATGACACCTTTATTAAACAAATTCATGAATATAGTCATCATCGATTTCGACCTTTTCCGGAATTCTCTTTAGAT
>WUAW01000294.1:55286-90634 GCA_017165845.1 Thaumetopoea pityocampa | reverse complement strand
GGTAGTAGAACAAGTGGCCGGACTGTAAGGTTATCGTATCCTCTCCCTCTCTTCGGATCTCCGGTAGACCAATAATGTCCCAACGCATCTTGTTCACCTCTTCCTCCAGCTCAACTAGCTTCTCAACGTGCGCACGTTGTGTGTTACCAGGGCCAGTCGTTGTTGTCTTTGGGGGTGGTGGCTGGATCTCTTCCGGAGATTTTTTACCCCCTGCCCCGCCGTTACCGTGGCCGCTACCGTAACCAGGAATAGCGGGGCCGCCGGGGACTAGAGACCTGGTTTTATGGTGTGTAATGATAGGAGGTTTTTATAGCCTACTGTTACCATGCTGGCTAGACGAGTTGGCACAGGGTTTCGTTTCGAGTTTTCCTTCTCTTGCACTGATGCATGTTGTGCATTTGTCCCTTATTCGCCTCTTACGACTCCCTGGGAAGTGAAGGGGTGGTGACCATGGTATTCTAAAGTCGTCACCACACGGCCAGAAATGACTATTTGGCCATAATCTGTAAAGAAGATAAGGCATACATTCAAAATTCGTTTATCTACAAGTTAACTATGATGATGATTAAAAGTGCTATGTCTATTTTGACAATATTACAATAAACAAAATTTTGAAAATTTAATTTGGAGGAACCTTCAAAAATACTTAATCCTCTATTTTCATTAAAATACTTTCTGTTAAAGATTCCATAAATTACTACAACAATTAATGATTATAATAAATTATTACATTAATATCTTAATATTAGGCACAATATTTTCATAGCTGTCCCAGGTATCGGGCTATATTTTTCAAATAAATTCAGTATCGTTTATTAAAAAAAATATTTGTATTGTTACAGCTTAAAATTAAGGTGAATCAAAAAGAAAGAAAAATAACAGTGAATCAGAGACATAATCTAACAAATAATCTAACTGTGGTGAATCAGAGACAAAATCTAAGTCATAATTTAACTTTGGTGAATCAGAGACATAATATAACTCCGACATCTCTGGTACATGTGGCAACTCCCACTACAACTGTTACTTCAACAGTGGTGAAGAGTGAACCGGGCACTTCTTCACAGGTATGTTATTTATCTCACTAAATTTTCATTACTCTTTATAAGAGTATGGAATAAAAATGTTTTTTTTTTAATTATCTGAAATACCAAAGTTTACCCATAATAACAATGTTTCTATATAAATTGAAACACAAGTGTAAAGGTGGACTTCAATCTCTAAAAGTCAAATTTTGGGTGATGCTGAGCATATAAAGTAGATGTGTTATATTATCACCAACTTGTGATAATATAAGAAGTAATGATGATCAGTAATAGCATATGTCCATAGTTGGATACATATCTACATCTCTTTTAAATTCATAACCAATCGGCCTAGTGCTTGAGCTATGAAGAAGTAACAATAAGAATAACATTTTTTTGTATTTGTTAAATTAATGTAGATCATATGTAAAACTAGCTTTTGCCCGCGGCTCCGCCTGCGTGAATGTCGGTTTTCCGCTACATGGGAAATCCCGACATAATCATTCATTTATGTAAAAAGCCTAAGAACCACATTTACTTGTCCCTTTGTACCTAAGCGGCGACTAAAAATACTTAATCAACTAATCTTACTTAATCAACTTAAACAGGGATCAAGCTGTATCTTCAATTCTACTGGACCGATTTTGATGAAACATGCCGCATTAATTAAGTCGAAATAGTACCTTTAAGACTGTAACAGTTTAATCAAAATCGACTCGCTGGTTTTTGCTTGAAGGGCGAATAAACAAATAAACAAAACAAACATCGATGGATTCGGTTTAAGAAGCCCTGAATTAGTCGATCTGAGTATTTGACATTTAACAATTTTTTAATAGTATAGATGACACTATAGTAATTTCAATCAATTGTGAGATTATATTCAATGACTTTATTACTTAATTTATTTTTTAGGTTTTATTGTGTTCTATTTGAATCAATGTCTTTTGTCTTTTAAAGGGTTTAACTCAATACTTTCTTGTTTTGTATGTAACAAATATAGTAAATGTGACTTATGTGACTTACTAACTTAAATTGTCATGGCCTATATGTTGCTTCTGATATATGAAACATCCATCTGTATGATGAAAAATTAAATTACTAATGCGTTATATTGTCGAGAATTTACTTAACAGGTTTGTTTCCTTTTTCAGATGATGTATAATAGCTTAACGGAACTTTTCTGTCCAGATGATATAACAAATCCATATTTATTCAATAATGATATCAGCAAACCAAAACCTTTTAATCAGGACTCATATTCTTTGACTAGGACTACTGAATCTGGTAAGTTGGGAATATTGTATTACCAAATTATTTAAATATTGTCATAAAAACTGTAATGTATCCTTACTATGTCTAATTCCAGATTATTTTCAATTATTTACTATATACACACACACACACACACACACACACACACACACACACACACACATATATATATATATATATATATATATATACACACACATACATACATACATACATACATGCATATGTATGTATGTATATATGTATATGACATACATATGTATATATATAAAATCTAAATATCTAGCAGTTTTGCTGTGATTGAGTCACAAATATTTAAACTTTTGATTTTTTATTAATAATTTAGTAGGATAATCAGAAACTAGTAACGTACTATTTGACACTAGATGATACCTTCTGTAAAGTACCTACCGTACGATAAAATATGGCATATATTCAAATTTAATCAATAACTTTTCACGAATCTAAACTACATAAAATCACATTACTAATTTTTACACAATTCTGTAGCATGGTTGATCAATAGGCAAAATCTTTTAATAGAACTATTTAAATTCGTAATACATTTGAAGTTTTAGCACTCCTACGCACGCTTCCATTGGATTTTGATACGTGCTATTTTTAACTTTTTTAATAGACCTTATGGGATATTTGGAACGGGATATTAAATAAACGTTCCGTGTTGTTTTACCACTTTACCCTGATGCAGTTTAAACTAGTGATAACTTTGTGACATTACATTGTTCGATATGGATGCGTTGTGAATTCATCTTAAATTGTAGCAATAATCTTTGTATTGGAAGAAGCAAATGAGATAAGCAAAATTTTGTTTTCATCCAATTCTTAGTTATTTATTCTTATATTT
Source organism: Thaumetopoea pityocampa (assembly GCA_017165845.1). Lineage (NCBI taxonomy): Eukaryota > Metazoa > Arthropoda > Insecta > Lepidoptera > Notodontidae > Thaumetopoea > Thaumetopoea pityocampa. The sequence continues at coordinate 87,472 of WUAW01000294.1, read as the reverse complement.
TTTACTCTATATTTTTCACCATCCTATAAAGATATTTCTTATTTCGTTATTCATAACGATTTTAATATTATTTTATTGGAATTCAGATGAAGTTTTATTATAGAAGTTTCTGGTCTATTTTTAATTTTCACTGTAAATCTTTCTACGTTCACGACATGATCCATAAAGACATAAAATGTTTTGCACAGAAAATAAACGTAATGATATGCAATGGCAGATGCGCAACTTGTATTTTTTTAAATACACATGTGCCCGACGCCGCTGTTAATAATGCAGACGTGTCTGACGAATTCGAACTTCAAATATCTTTTGTGCAAACTTGTTACATTTAATATCATCATCTCTAGTCCATATTCGTCCTCACTACAGGAGCACCGATCGACTTTGACTAAAAGGGGGATTAGGCCGTAGACTTCGACGCCGGCCCAGTGCGGGTTTGATCAGCTACAAACTAAAAAAAAAAAAATATGCAATGACTCATATATACTTTTTCTAAAAACGGTGGGCGAAGTCTCAAAGAATTCAATGTTCATAAAGTGGGTATTATATTTATACATTAATCTTCGTAAAGGTGCGCGCTCACCTGCGTTAGTCCTACAATGACCCGGTGCAAATAAGTAACGCTTACGAATCTCTCGTGTTAAATGTGATCTGTAAGGTACATGTATATATATTTGATTGGTTAATCTATTACAATCACATTTGTTATGACATATATTAAATAGAAGCATTTGATCTAACACATGTCTTCTCGTTCTTAAAGTAGTTAATGAGATTTCTTTTTAGTGTTTCATAGGTAGACTTAGAACGAAAACAACGGTAATTCATGGCACGTAGAAACTTGCGTTGAACTCTTTCCAGTTGATCCTCGTATTTAATATACAGCGAATTCCAAATAGAGAATGCATACTCTAGCTGGGATCTTATTAATGATTTATAAAGTAAAAGATAAGAAGAGCTTGTTTTAAAAGGAACGCACGTTCACATGACACAACCATACAATTTAAACGCCTTGTCTACGATATGATTAATGTGTGCATCAAAGTGAAGTTTAGAGTCAATATATATACAATCCCAGATCTCGTATCAGTGTTACTTTTTCAAGAGGATTTTCACTTAAAGAGTGAATAAATTTAATGATTTTTTTCTTTTAGTAAAACTTATAGATTTACATTTATAAGTACTAAGATATAGTTTATTTTCCTTACAGTAGTTTGTTAAGCGATTTAAATCATCCTGAACCTTATGACAATCATCCAAGGTCACGATTCGTCGATATATTTTGAGATCATCGGCATACAGAAGGAAGTGAGTGTGTCTGAAACATTGGTGAATATCGTTTATGAATAAAATAAACGGCAATGGACCAAGTGTAGACCCTTGTGCCACGCCGCAAGTGATTTTAATAATCTCAGAAGTGTAACCATTGATACAAACACGTTGAGTCCTATTCCTGATATAAGAGGAAAACCATCTATATATGTTTCCGCGTATACCGTTAAACGCAAGTTTTTTTAGTAGCTAGTCGTGGTCCACCTTATCAAATGCCTTGCAAAAATCTGTATAAATTGAGTCTACCTGAGTATTACTGTCCATGGATTGAAACATATAATTTGTGTATAAAACAAGATTACTAATAGTTGAACGCATTTTTACAAAACCATGCTGTTCTTCGATTATAAATTTTTGTAGAAAAGGATATATGTACTAGACGCTCAAAGACTTTCGCTAAAGTGGGCAATAATGATATTGGACGGTAGTTGGTGACATCATACTTGCTACCATTTTTATGCACAGGTGTTACATTGGCTTCTTTCCAAATTTGTGGAACCACCCCTTCGTGCAGACTTTTGTTATATAATATTCGTAATGGTTCTACAATTGAGTCAGCAACATTTTTAATAAAAAATGGAGCAAGATTGTCAGGACCAGGAATTTTAGTGATATCCAACGATTTAAGCTCTTGTAAAATCAGCTCATTTGTTAAAAATATGTCCGATAATATAAAATCACAGTGCTCATTTATTGGTAGATTTTTAATGTGAATGTTTCCTGGACCACTCGGTTTATAAACAGACCCGAAGAAATTTGAGAATAACTCATAGATCTTATCTGGTTCGTTCGACTCAGGATCATTATATTTCACAGAAAATTTTAACGTCTTCTTTTAATCTATTTTCTATTGATTCAATGTACTCATTAAATCGACTAATTAAGGGCTTCTGAAAACAAATCTTTCGATGTTTGTTTGTTTGTTCGAGCTTCACGCAAAACCAGCAGGTAAATTTTGATTAAACTATTACAGTCTTAAAAGTACTATTCTGACTTAAATACTGCGACGTTTTTCATCAAAATCGGCCCAGTAAAATTGGAGATACAGCTTTATAATTTATTCTGTAATGATTTGATTTTATTTTTCCAAATGTATACGTACCTGATTTTGATTTAGGTGTGAGTACATCGTCAATGTTGGACAGAAACATAAATTGTGATAACTTTACAATGATTGAGAATAAGCGTTCATTTATCAAGAAAGAAATTAAGACTGAAAACCGCCCGGAACCCTTGTATACTGTTACATCAAACAGGTAATAAACTCTCTTAAGTGATATTGTACTATAACGTCTGATGGGTATACAACCCATCTGATATATGGTCATTCCAGCCTATGGACATCTACAAAACCTCGAGCACATTGTTCTGACTCAAATGTATTATATAGATCCATTATTACTCATGACTGATTGTGGAAACATATGTCTAATAGAGTAAGTTCTAATAGCTGGGACCACGTCATTAATAATTAAATATTTAATACGTAGTTAAAAACGTACGTAGTTAATCCTCTTACGCTCATTCATTGCTGACTTTTTATTGTGTTGTATGGAGGATTTTATTGTGCCAGAGCCGCTTTCAGGTCTTAAAATAGTGTCCCACATAATCTATTGTAAAATTGTTAAATGTCAAATTTTGTAAATATAATATTTAAAAAAAGAAAAAATAACTACTTAGATCGACTAATTAAGGGCTTCTGAAAACAAATCTGTCGATGTTTGTTTGTTCGGGCTTCACGCAAAACCAGCGAGTAAATTTTGATTAAATTATTACAGTCTTAAAGGCACTATTCTGACTTAAATACTACGACATTTTTCATCAAAATCGGCCTAGTAAAATTGAAGATACAGCTTTATCCCTGTTTTAGTAGCCGCTATTAAAGTATGACAGTTCAAGTAAAAGTGGTTCAAAGGCTTTTTATATAAATCTATGATTGTTTCGGGATTTCCCATGTAGTGGAAAACCGACATGCACGCGTGCGGAGCCGCGGGCAAAAGCTACTATGTAATAAAATTCAGATGTTATAATAATAACGTAAGCGCTTTATTTTTTCTTGAGCTTTAAAGCATCTAGCAGAATTTATGGAAAATGTCTGGCAATAATGAATATTGGTTTTTTAAAACATGAAATAAAGGTATGTTACTTTAAATAAAAAGGTAATTATGTACGTGTTACCTGTAAAAACCCTACTTTAAAATTAGCAAGTAGGCATATGTTTTTTATCAAACCTTACACATTTATCGGTAATAAAATTACTTGTATGTTTGGGCCAGTTATAGTTGAAGATCCCATCCTGGACTATAACTGGAACATAGCAGTAATCGTAGGAATGGTGTTTGGTGGTCGATTAAAGATATGGTGGTGGTACCTACACTCCTGAACTTGTTCACCTCTAAATAAGTGGAAAGCTTTGCCGCTGCTTGTTATAAAGAGATTTACTTACGATTTCTGTTATCGTTTTTAGTGGGATTCCAGTAATTCAGAAAATACAAAGGAGTCGGAGAAGAACTTCTGCAGGTATTGGAAGTTTGAGCCGAATGTCAAAACCAATAAAAGTCGAATTTCCCGAAAACAGTACGTATTTATAATTATGATAATTTTCAGATTTATTTTGTAACATTATTTTTTTTATTAAATAAATGTTTACTTTGCAGCCAAAATGTTAGAAGACGAAAAATGTACAGATCCATTCAATGTAAATAAAAAATCAAAAATGATCAGTACTTACAATAATTTTACAAGCACTGTTCCAAAGAGACACTTATATTACACGGGCTCACTGGTAGACAGACTCAAGTTGATAGATACCACACCCACAGGTGAGGATCCTTACCAACTCGGCGAAGCGGAAATGAGGGAGCAGTCACCGATCCCTAAGTTAATGTTACAAAAATCAAAGCTCAACCGATCGAGAACTGCTACAGGTAGCTTGGGGGAAACGCCCTCGAACAGGCGGATTTATGACATGCCAGCTACAGAAACGAGCACAAATGTCTCAAGTAAAATAAAATTGGAAAAGGATGACTTATCAAACACATTTATGCACACCGAAATAAAAAAAGAAGGAAACAAGACTTTGATTGTGCACGAACCAGACTTGGATATAGTTAAAACAGAGCCTGAAATCGACTGGCGGATCTATGATTCAAATGAACAAGGCAATGATACAAGAATATGTGATTATTCATATGGAGAGAATTCGAATAATTTTACCTCACAATTAATGCCGTCTTTAGACGAAGCCGAATTTCGTCAGTTTTTTAATGACGAGACTGGTTTAAATTTAGATACGTTGAACAATATCGAATTTAATCCCGTAAATGATAACCCAAATGATAGCCTGAAAATAAGAGGGACACGAGTCACAAGTCTCATAGAGGCTAATATGATTAGGGTATGTACGCCAATCCATTTTGTTTTACGCTGTTTTTCAAATATTTTAAATACTGTGTATAGCTTAGCTGTTTGTGTATTTGCCTTTAAATATTTTCAAAATAAATGCTGCAATTTTGTTTTCTGATTCTATACAAATTAATCTCACTTCTTGAAAGTAAATGAAAAACTCAGAAACATTTTAATAGTTCAAAATTGTAATGATTCAGAGGTTGTATTCATTTAGTGTTTCTGTTTATTTTACTGTATTACACGTGTGTGTTACACGTAGTTTTAATCTAAAGCTCCGATTTATTAATATTATTTGCGTGTGATAATTTTTTTTAGAATGAAACAGCAGACACAAAACGTGGCAGTGATAGTAAACGTGGCAGGAAACGTGCTTTATCCACGACAGGATGTTTAAAAGGGGGTAAACCCCTTCCTCAAAAGGCAGTTAGTACTAAACCAAAGATAATGAGAGGCCGAGGTAATAAGTTTTAGTAATATTATAAATTTAATCAAATAATTTAGATTATTTTCTTCTTTGTATTAGTTTTGGAGTTCTGTGGTTAAATTGGGAACACTATTGCATTTGACTTGTTTTCTACCTGTCTTACAATTCAATTTGATTCCAGAAATTTCATATGAAGTATTTCATGCCGACCAAGAGAGTGCGTAAACAGGAGAGATTTAGAGCCAGAGCAGACTAACTGAAAATTCTTTTCAGTATTAATTTTATTTTATAAAATTTATAAACTATTGCTTTATAGTACATACATACTATAAAACTTTTTGAAATTCTTGATGAGCAGTTAATAGTGATTATAGAAAAATTATTGCATTCGTTTTTTAGCCCGCTATGGTGCTATCACTAAAACTGATGCAATAGATTTACATAAAATAATCATTGCGAAGAAATGATTTAGACTGCTCTGACTTTTATAGTCTTATTAGAATGTTATGCTACAGGAACCTCAAATCTTTCTGGGTTTAAATATAACTTTGTTATCTTTGAGATCTTTGAAAACGCATAGATATATATACGAAAAATCGCGTTAATTCCTCGATAGAAAGACGTCTCATTGCCGGCGGAGGCGAAATGTGGGCTGCGGATAGCCACTTTGCTACATCAAACGATCGTAGCAGGTGGAAGTGGTCTCTGCCTACCCTTATGGGATATCGGCGTGAGTGTATGTATGTATGTATGTAGAAAGACAAACCAACAAATACAGTTTCCCATTTATAATATTGGTATAAAATGATATTATTCCTAGTCAGATGCCTACATTTATATGTTATGGAGGTAATGCCCATATAAAGAAATCTGAACATTCCATTGGTTTGTACAGGACTGTCTATCTTCATGATGATAATTTTAAGGCCATATTATGTGACACTTTTATCAAAATAATCTTTCTTCATAGGTGCATGTCGGGGTAAAAGACCTTCAGTGCCAGGCATGATGACGAAGAAACGATATCACACTCTGGTTGGCGACCCAGATCTGTCCTGGTATCTGGGCTTAGATCCAGAATTGAAGAAAGAAGATATTGATCAGCCAGTCAACAGCATGATTTCCACAGTTGAGGTATTGTATTTTATATAATTATTTTTACTTCTACTAGAAACAGATGTCACCCATATAGGTTTCCTGCATAACATTTCAATTCGTTCCAGAATTAGTTTCTTGTTAATATATACACCAGTTAGCTATAGGTCATGAATCTATCTCGCTGCTTACGCGCACATATTACTTTACATACATATTACTTTAACAACTGGTTTAAGGTTTCCACGCGAGATTTCGTTTTCCTCATTTATGGGTAGACCTTTAATAATTGTGACCTTATTTCCACTCTGTCATCTATGATTATTGTTATCCATTTACTAAATGAAAATCGTTTTTATAAAAAATAATTGATACCATTGGCTACATAATGGTTCATCACCATATTTTTGTTTGTGTATTAATTTTTAAATTTCTGTTTTAAATTCAAATCAGTAATTTGCAAACTAGAACAGTTCATTCACGAAATCTTGTCATTTTTAACATGACTTTTATGACAAAAAATATAAATTAAATATCGTAACGAAATAAATTTAACGTCATTCTCACATGTGTCAAAATTTGATGAATTTGTGTCGTCATAAAATCTTTTTTCTTATTTGTTATATCTGTTTGTTGTTTGTTATCTGTGATATTTTTTTGTCAACGTACTCTTAGTTGACAAAAATATCACAGATGCCTATTATCTCTACTTTTGACACAGAGTCGACTCATATTGTGCAACCATGTTAGCGTCATTGGACACATAGAGACAAATATTTAAAAAATGAGAAAATAAGTCCGCAAAATTTTATAGTGGCGCGAATTTTAGTCCGGCTAAATTGATATCAATTAAAATTAAACGCGCTATGTTAGTAAAATGGTCATAAAGATGAAATTCTAATTCCGAACTTTTGTCACTTGTATTTAAGAACAATAAATGGTACTCTGATTTTAGGTACCGCGATGGCGGGAAAAACCATACACAAGCTCTTACACGCTAGAGGGGACAGAAAATTTAGATGAAAAGGTTTACGAGAAGCGACATCAAAAACTGGAGGCTGAAGAGCGGCGCCAACTCAGGTAATATGAACGTATTTTGTTATAACTATGCGATAATTATTATCAAAGCAAACAGCGCCGAGTCGCTAATTTACTGCATTATAATTTAATATTCTTTCTTACCTTTATCGTTGTGTACCCTGCATACCTACAGTTAGTTTTCGCTACTTTCGAGAATAGACGAAGTGACACATCATGGTTATGTTACCATCATCAACTCACCAGCTACACTTCATAGATACTGTTACTTTGTCGAGATAGCTGTTATAATATTACGTACGTCGGTAGGTAAAACTACTTATCGCCTCTTCATATTCATCGAGAGCCAAATCGTACAGTACTTGATTTGGTGAATTGTCATGGCGTGTTGCTTGTTTCGATTGGTAGTTGTTGCTTATGGAGCCTTCGAGTGATTTGAATGTTGTCGTCAATAGTTGATTCTACGATTGTGTTACATAGGATCAAAGTTGGCAATCTCATTTTACTATTTCTATATATAGTATATAATTATTTAAAAAAGATTTTGATTACAATTAATACTTACATATTTATATTATAAACTTTGTATGTTATTTACAATTTATATTTATATTAAATATTTTTATTATTATTGATAAGTATTGTTTTATTTTTATTACTTTGTTCAGTTCGAATCCACTAGTTAAACTAAATTATTAGTTTTATTCTTTGACTAGCTTTTGCTCGCGGTTCCGCCCGCGTAAATGTTGGTTTTCCGTAACATAGCAAATCCCGACACAATCATAGAGTTATATAAAAAACTTTAACCACTTTTACTTGACCTCTCGTACCTAAGCGGCGACAACTAAAACAGAGATGTAGCTGTATCTTCAATTCTACTGCACCGATTTTGATGAAACATGCCGCATTAATTAAGCCGGAATATTACCTTTAAGACTGTAACGGTTTAATCAAACTTTACCCGTTGGTTTTTGCGTGAAGTCCGAACAAACAAACAAACAAACATTGACGGATCGGTTTCAGAAGCCCTGAATTAGTCGATCTGAGTAGTTTGATTTTAATTATTTTTTTAGTAGTAATTAGAGTTTTGAAAATTTGACATTTAACAATTTTATAATTTTATTCTTTGATTATTATTTACGTTTAATTTTAATTTGTATCTGTTTGGGTGATGACCAACGGTGATGTTGATAAAAATGTAAATAATTACGGGGTATTGGTTGTAAGTCGTAGTGTGGCAGGAGTGTGGCACATTGAAAATAGGCAGCTCTTCTGGCTAGACCGGTGTTATGTCTGGCGGGGAGTGCCATTGCCTCATCGGTTGAAATCGGAACGTATGCTATATTGCTATTAATTTTCTTCAACATGATTCAGCTTTCTATAATAGTGTCGACATTCAATTTGCGCCATCTGTTGAGAATGCGTGGTATTTTATAGCGAAGTAGGTCGTCACACAACACTAAACATTACTCATCGTAATAGAGGGACAGTGGTTAATTGTTTCATTTTGAATCCTCAATTATCTGCTTATTTTCTTTAGATGAATTAAATTTCTTCACAATTTTGAACATTTATTATCATTTTGTATATATTTCCTTTTTTTGCATTGATAACCGTAAGAAGCGCTGTTGTACATCGTAAAATAGCGTGGTAGATAATATTTCCAATCAGATTTGACATTGACTGGTTTTCGGGAGCTTATAATGTCACGGTTTCGTAGTTATACTATATATGGCTAATATGGTATAGAATTCAATGGTCTGATGCCAAATTCTGAGAAGAAGGATTTGAACTCCTGGCTAATAAATTGAAGTCCATTATCTGACGTAGTTCTGTAATGCTTAGTCTGAAAAAAAATTAATTCATTAATCATAGTTGCATTAATAGACTTCATAATCTCTTCGAACTATAATAATCCATAAGTCCATACAGATTAACTTTAATATACAATAATACGCAATACGAACTTGCGTAAATTTGAGAAAAGTCTGTGTTAATTGTATTGATACTTATCCCTATTTTAAGTACTAAGACTCATAAGCTCTCTCTTTCACCAACAAACTGCGGGTGCTGTTCTTTATGATATAAAAGTTGGTAAATTTGGTTTCATATTCAACAGAGATCAATGTATTAAATGAACCAAGTTGCGCTTTTGAACAATACTCCATGAAAACTTCATCTGGACATTGTTGCTAATATGGGATGTTTATAGAATTTAATAAATTCCCGGGTTTGTTTGTTTACCTTGTACGCAATTTGTGAAGGTGGAAATTCTCTGCCAGTTCGTCTTTGTGTAGGGCTAAAATAACAAAGTAAGTGCAATGATGAAAATTAATAAAATATACGTATACTAAAAATAATTCAAAATTAAGCATAAAATATACCTTCTAATATATAAATAGAAATATATAAAAACATACAACAAACGTTGATGATGATGTTACCACTTATTCCCGGAAAAGAAGTTCACAAACTTAGAAAAGAAGCGCATTCCAACGAAAGACTGATTAAACTACTAAAAAACTTAAGAAATGAATGGAACTGGTTAATGAAACTGGTTCCCTTAATTCTTCTTCTTCTGGGTGTGAATTTGGTTTGAATTTTCTTTAGCTCTAGAGCTGTTAGGAGAAACCTCAAACACAAAAGGTCACCGAAAGAATAGATTTATACTGGAGTGAACATTTCTGTCATGATTGGAATACAAATACTCAAAAAAGTATTCAAGAAAAAGTGATGTTGTGAGTGTACGCTGCCTAATAACGAATACATATACATGGTCATATTTACGAAGATAGAAATTGAATTGAATGCAATTGTTAAGAAAACGGTCAAGATTTTTTTTTTGAGAATATATTGTATTGCTTTTGCTGCCAGAGTCAATTAGTATATCCGCATTGACATCGCCATCATTACAAGTAATTTCAGCGACATCGTCAATGTGCAATTTGTAATTCAGCTTGTTAACTGGTGTTCTGGATGATTGATTGTTTGGTTTTATTCTCTTGTTGCCATTTTTGTGTTTGTCATTTTTTTTTCATATTTTGTTGGTCGTTTTCTTGTTTTGTCTGTGACAGTAAAAGAAGGCGCTTTGCGCTTGTAGTACTTGTGGGTATTGGTTATCAAAAACTGTCCCTGGCAGGACAGCGTCTATTGTTACTATTGTGATACTCGCTATCACACCTTGGATACAGATTGTTTTTGCCAGTTAAAGTTTCTTTTTTTTTCGGGGCTTGTATCAATCCTGTTCAGCAGCTTTTTCCTAAAATTATTTTAACCGCCTTTAAACAGTTTCAATTGGGTGTTTTTAAGGGCTGGCCTATACCTAAAGTATTGTTTTTCAAATAATCTATTAATAAGGAAATATAAAAAAATCCTGTTAAATTTCAATAATTTTATACATCTATCGTTGGAATAAAATCCATAGTTTTGCGCGTTTTATGATTGAAATATTGATGAATATTGAGATTAACGAACTTTTTACCATTTATTATATAAAAGCCGCCATATTTAATTTACGGATCAAAATTACCAATTTGAGCCCAGTTTCTCTTTCAGCACACCCGAAAACATAAAGAAGCGTACGTTTTATCCATTTATTACTTTGTCACATACATAAAATTTTAGTTAATAATAAACATGTTACAAGATCAACAATATTGGTCGTTAAGGGGTTAAGTATCTACCCATCCTAAATTTAACTGTGAAAAACAATGTAAGTGACTAACTACACAACAACGAAACTGCTTGTATTTATGTTGGTATGTATCAGCAAGTATTAGATTTTATACAAATGACGAAAAAATATACCGGTCAAATGTGAGTGGAAGTGTTGGAAGAGAGCGCCCAAGAAAAACATACTAAATACCGAATCAACAACTTGTTTCTAAAAAGTCAAGTTTTCTTAATCGACGAAAGTGTATGAAAAGATGTATGGTTGTGGATGAGGCGAAAGTGGTGTGTCAGGATTGTAGTATGTGGCAAACTATGGTCTCTGCCTATACCCTTATGAGATATCGGCGTGATGTATGTTTGTATATAGTTTTTAGACAGTTCTGTTTACATATAAGAGTGTAAGTACCCGTATATTCATTTCTTTTATTCAAGAAATGAAATAAAACATACTTATTTTACGATATTTTATATTATAGCTAATTCCGGTTACGTATAGTCGTATATTATGTTTAATTTACTTACATTGTTTATCCTCGTCGTCTTCAGTTGGTGACCGGTAAGTGTTCAAACTATGAACTTCACAGGTATAAAGATGGGAAATACAAATAAACGTAATTTATGTAAGGGTGCGCGTGCGCGCGCCGTTCATCTCAACCTCTGCCCATAGATTGATAATATGTACCTATAAGAAACATACGTATTACTAATCTGTGGAGGTGATTAAAATTACGATAGGGGTGAGAGGGGAACCATTGACAACATTGACTTCATTGTCGCCATTTTGCACATGTTGTAAATGTAGAAAAAATCTAAGAGTTTTTTTTTTCATACGATGGACAATTTTTAGGTCTGTAATGACGTGCTCCTTTATTTGAGTGTATCAATAAAATTTATTTAAATCCAAAGCTTGAAAATCTAATCTACTATATTTTAACCAATATTGCACATGGAAATTATTTTGGAAACTAATAATATAAAGATAATTTACATTATAAATATAAGAATTTTGTTCAACTATATGTATGTACAGTAAGTAGTAAGCTAGATTTCAAGCTTCGATTTAAAAAAAGGTAAGTTTATTTTATAAATGAAACAAATTTATTCTTAACAATTTATTGCGTTATTAATTAAGTCGCGTACAATGGCTTATGGCTATTCCGCCGTTAGCGTATCAATCATTATAAAAAAATATAATCATAGGGTTTGCACTTGTTTTAATTTAATGTGGCCTGAAGCTTGTCTTTATTTTTTCAGAAATTCGTGAAGATATTACCTATTCTGTTAAGGTGGGTGGTGCTTTGGTCTGAATGTATACTGGAATTTCTAAAATTTCATAATACATTAAAATGTGATTACTTAATTTATTTGTATGTTCGTGCATATTAACCCTTTCAGACCTGGCGTGCAAAATTGAGGACACAATATTAAAAAAAAATAATTTACTAAAACCAATAAGTTTATATTTGAAAGCTGTTATTATTCATTTGCGTACTTAACACTACGTCTAATACTCGTAACATAATATTTTATAAGTTTCATGCACTATTTCTACAAGTTTCGACCATTAACCGGCAACCACACCCGAAAACATAAAGAACCGTAAGTTCTATATTTTGTGTCCAAATAATAGGTTTTATTGAAATATACATAATGAAATAAATATTTACGTATAGATAATACAGCAGAAATTATGGGAAATATTTATTTTGTACTTATTTTTGATTTTATTAGAACATAGTTTTTTTCTATTGTGCTCAAATGTAAAAATATAAAAATTTAACGAATCATGAAAATATATGATTTAGTAATTATATTGTGTTTAGCTTTTTTTGTATTTTCAGACAAAATATTCTTCTCAGTAGAAAAAACATTTGCTCCGGACGCCATGGAATTGTTTGTGTTGTAACTGGCTTGTTATACAATGCTTTACATGCTGGAAATTTGTCAGTTTGGCAATGTAATTGTTACTGGTTTTCAAGAACAACCGAGATCGGTTCGATTTGGTGTAGATGTAATAAAAGAAACTCAGAGAGATTTCTTCCCTCCTGACAATGAAGTATGATGATATCTGAGGATCTATATGGAAGTGAGTGGATTCCACCTGATTCTGAAAAACTTGCTGGCAATCCTGATGGAATGGAACTTGAAGTAGAGTCTCTGTCGAATTATAAATAGAGATTTTTAAAGGGCCCGCACCGAAGAACAGAATAAGATGGAAACATAAGAAGCTGTGTAATACTATACTATAGGATTGGGTTTCCACCAGTAGAATACGATTCCGTCGCGCAAGCTCCAATAAATTAGTATATGAAGTACATATGAAATGAATGAATTTTTTGTATGTAAAACATGAACAAACCTACGATTTTCTACTATACCAAAATTCACCTCCAGAGTTAGATAAGAATTATACGAAAAGAATTGAAGATAGTGGTTCTATAGTTCTACATTTTGTTTAATGAATCGGAGAAAGATGAATTATATTTCGATAATTATTTCTCGTCCTATCGTCTATTGCAGCTTTTGAAACACATTATGTGTTTCAAAGAATTAAAAAAAATACCCAGAGGCTTTTCTCAAGAAGTAGTGTCCACGGCGATGTCACTGGTCGCCTGGTTAGGTTAGGTTAGGTAATAACCCTCTTGCCTGACTTCGAACTTTATCGGCATAGAGCAAAAAATATTATGAAGAGGTGGCCCAAAAAAGAAAAGAAGTTTATAGATTTCGAAAGACCTGAAATAATGAAAAAATATGATCGCACAATAAGGAGATCGATTGATTGATTGATTGACTTACTTGATCAACTCATGAGCTACTACAGAACATTCATAAAATTTAAGAAGCGGCCTCTGCGCATGATTTTCATGCTTCAGAATTGATACTGGCCCGAGTATGTCGCGAGTACAGAAGAGAATTTGATTTGGTTGAGGTTCCTCATAAAAAAAAAACAACTATATCGCTCCATTTTCGCCAAAAATTGCTAGAAGCCTTGGTTTTATGAAATAATATAATAGCCACCACGTCCAAATTATAGCCCTGTATCAATTCCCAGGAGAGCTGGAAAAATTCGACCTGCAATAGAAGTGGCTCGTGGTTTTCCATTGGTAATTTACCTGCATATGATAATACTAAAACTGGTACTAGTTGCACAATACTGGACTGCAAGGGGAAATCCCGCATAAAACGTACACTTTTGCCTTACAAAGAATAACAATTGTTTTATATCGTTCCATACTTAGATATATATTGCCGTTGCAGTTTCTTAATGTGACTGATTGTTTTAGTTCCTATTGTAATAAAATACTCATAATTTTGTTACCTGAAAAAGATAATTATTTATTTTGTTGTCATATTTCGTCACTTTCGTTTGGGGCGAATGCCCTTATTTGTGCACATGAAGAAAGAATTGTGTGCGTAGTTTTCCTCGAAAAGTACTCTATTAGCATTTTTTATTTGTTTGTAAAAATTAAATTACATTGATACGAAAAAAAATCAGGTCTGAAAGGATTAAAAACATTCAGTGTTATACCTTGGCCCGAGATCTTAGATTACGCTGTGCAGTTTGTGTCTGTGCTTTAGTTGTCGCCAAGCTAATCTTAAATCACATAAGATGGTACTGATATGTAATTGCTTTAGTCCTATATGTGTAGATGTTGATATTTTTAATTTTAAATCCAGGCAGTATAAATATGATCACGATGAGCATGTATACAGGTGAGGATAATTATTACTGGAGGAAAAAACTTTGTTTCACATCTTATATAAGAAACAAAACTTGAATCAACAATCAGTTTTCTTATCTAATAAAATGTAAATGTAGGGCGATTATAAAAATCATAAAATACATTAAAAAACATCCTTATAAGAAAACAAATAGCAAAGTTATGGCGATTTTAAACTAAGCCATTTTAAAAACGTACTGTGAAATAATTGAGATTAATTAGAGCTGTGTCTAAATAGTGTCGCATGCCCCATGAACAGCAACTAAGTTGTGTTCGAAAATGCTGTAGAATTTACAAAAAAATTCCCATAGTTCAAGACGGCACTATTTAATTTTTTCATTAACGAGTCAACACGCTGATACGTTATTTCGGAACATGACCGTTTGTACGGTATCGTAAGCTGTGATGTCACACAGCGCTCGAAGTTTGTTTTTCATAATTTAGCAAATCGAATTACGTAATTTAGAACGTAACATTTGCAAATATTTAACACTATGTTGAAATAAAGTATTTTGTTATATGTACAGTCTGGGGTCATAAGTCCAGTAGCACCTTAACGATCGTATTCGCCTACACGGTACTGTGCGTATACATACATGTGTGAGTGATTTCAACGCAAACATTTACCCGCCATACAGTATAACTACGAGAAGGTGATAGTGTGTGGGTTCAATATTAGACAAAGATAACAATGTAGTTTTGTTTTCTTCATATTAGTGTTCGTACCGAGCCAATCCGAAACTAAAGCCAAAATTTAAACTAATTACCACCTGTACTTATGGTTTAGTGCAGCAATGAATTGCTTGGCAATGAGTACCTGTCGGTTCGAATCCCACCCGGTTAATTACAAAAAGGAATAAATTATAAAGGAATAATATTTTAGGTTGAAATAAAATAATAGTCGGTAATTTGAAGAAAAATTTATTTATATTATTATTAAATAAGCTAAAACACCAAAATATTTATCAAGTTTTATAATATGAAAGTAAAGTTATTCTTATTACTTAGTTGAGATTATAGCTTAATTATTCATTTTCTCAAAGAGAAAAGATTGAAGCTTAACCCCAAGTCTTACAATCATAAAGAAACTTAAGCCTTCGGCATGGAGTGCACGATGAACAGTTCTCAATGATGTATCAAATTGATCTGCTAACATTCTAGTTGGAATGAAACCATTTGTTTCATATTCGTTCACCATGAAACGTCGCTGAGTCGGGTTAATAAGCGGCGGCCTTCCACTTCTTAAACGACTCTTCAGACTAGTTTCTTCCTCAAACCACTTTATTCAACGGCTCACAGTATTTCTCTAAAAAACGAAAATATTATTTATTAAACACTTACAACTAGCGATTTATTCAATAAGAAAATCATACACAACAACTATCATCATAATTATAATCTTTAAAAATAACTTACACATAAGCCGGTTTCAGTTGAAATTTGAGAAATATTAAGCCCATTTTTACACAAAGCGACAATATTTGCCCATATTTACTAGCATCTTGAATAAAGTTAATCAAACAACAGGCTTAGTAATCGGCTTAATAACAAAAGGCTTAATAATACAAACGATCGTAACAAAATTCACCAACCAACAACGTCGAATGTAACCACTTTATTTAATCCAATAGTCTACTTTGTTTCACATTCACCCTCCTCTTTTTCTTTTTTATAAATAATTATAAGTTCAACTAATACTTATAGAAACACAGAGCTCATCGGGTCCTACTTACCGTAGACACTAAGCCAAATGATAATTATATCGCACTCTTTCTGACTAGATAATTATGAAAGAGTGCGATATATGAGAACGTGTATGTGTGCAAAATGTTTGTTATAGAAAAAGGTCGTAAGTGCGACTTGTTTTGATGCGATAGATTTGTGAAACTGCAACTGGATTTATGACCCCTACTGTATCGTCATTGATTAATAACGACATATTATATGTTACAAATATGACAAAGTTAACATTAACATAACTTAAATATTATTACCCCGTAAATACTATGGTTCGCTTCTATTTTGTATGCTGCTTTCATTTTCCAGATGAGAATATAAAGTAGGATAGGCATAAAGATTAAGAACAAACTAGGTTCCTTGTGCTGGTCTTTGTGGAATTTATCATGTTTAGACAAATATTTTATGGCGTTATTTTTCTTCCCAATATAATCTCAATCCTGTTGGGTTTGAACAAAGAAGAATCGTTTAAAGCTTCACTTCTCGGAAAAACGTGAAAATATACTTCAGGTTTGGTGCTGGTGCAGTTTGGAATGCAGCACTTACTCAACATGAATGCATAAATTTTGTGTTACACATACAAACACAAATATTAACTCGTTAATTTGACTAAAACCAAATACACATATCAAAAAAGTCTAAGCAACATGCATCATTTACAGAAATTGCAAGTTTTATTAATTGATATTTTATTTTTTTCTTAACAAAATAGTTTGGTATGCAATCTTTCTTGTTCTCGGGAACATTTATACTGACTGATTTTAACAGTAGAAACTTCTCGATTGTGTTTTGTTTTCATAAAAATAAAAGCTGATTATTATTTTCGTTGTTTGATAAATTTGGCGTTTATGTCACTTTTATCATTTTAACGACAATTTTAATACAGTTTTTGAAAAAAATTGCGTGGTTAGATATTTTTTACGTCATAAAGCAACACCATTTAACTGCCGATTTAATGCAGAGAGCTGTAAGGAATGCTACAAATGGGAAGAAATAAGTCCCAAGTATCTCAAAATTTTGGTGTTTAGGAGCGTGATTTGCCGTCTTTGACAGCGTTACGTTAATACAGGAGATCCCGCTGAACAGCTCCCAGGACGTAAAAGGAGTACAACTGCTCGACAGGACCGATACATACAACTGACTGCAAGATGTCAACCGATGTTAACCGTCCAGGAGATAGATTTAAAGCTATAATTATTAAGCGGTACTGTTGTTAGCCCTCAAACCTTAAGAAATAGGCTGCATGGATATGGCCTACGAGCACGACACGCAATCGGGTATCCACCTATACGCCATGACATTCGCGCCCGTCTAAACGAATGATGTAGAGAATGCGTGACGGGAACCTAGGAGCAATGGTATAACATTTTAGTTTTCGATGAGTCCCGGTTTGGTTTAGGTCTGATACGAAAAGTGCAAAAGTGTATCGTTGTCCCGGAAATGCTAAACGGCTGAGATGCGTCCAGGAAGTGCACCCTTACAGCGGCTCTACAGTGATGATATGGGCGGATATTATGAAGAACAGACAAACTAAGCTCGTTTTTGTAGATGGGAAAATGATCGCTGAAGGTTACGTTGAAGATGTTTTTAGGCCTTATGTCCAGGCCATTTGCACAAAGTCTTGGCTCAGATTTTACGCTGATACACGACAATGCCCATTCGTATACAATTCAGAGGACCAGAGAGTATTTAGCAATCGAAAACATACAGATATTGCCGTGGCCTACACAATCGCTAGACCTCAATCCCATCGAGCAAGTATGGGACATGCTCCAGAGACGTGTTCTAAAGAACCTGGACAGAGAGTATTTAGCAATCGAAAACATACAAATATTGCCGTGGCCTACACAATCGCCAGACCTCAATCCCATCGAGCAAGTATGGGACATGCTCCAGAGACGTGTTCTAAAGAACCTGGACAGAGTGTTGGCAACCCAACAACTGAAAGTCATGTTAAAATTCTATTGGGAGCAATTTTCGCAGGATCAGATAAACAATCTTATAAATTCAATGAAAAATCGTTGCCGACAAGTTTTACAACAAACGAGGTCACGGTGTATTGAATTATCAAATAATTAAAAAAAATTGTCCTAATTAAATTTGTTAAAACATAAAAAGTACAATTTAATTTTAAGTGACTTTATTTCGTACTGCGTATAATATGGTAGATATATAATAATAATAATGATTATAATAATAATAATAAATTTATTTCCATAAAAAGATAATATAATCAATATGAAGCCTCTGAGTCCTGTACTAGGTTCTACTTATGACCTGTGTTACAGGAGTGTCAGTGTCTTCTCACACAAACGTTTTACATGATATATAATAAAGCAACAACAAAAGGGTACAAAGAAAATGCTTCCATGCTTCGCACAGTCAATTAGGAAGTACAGAGATGGGTAATGTAAATGGTAATGTGGTGTGTGTGCGTATTTGTATGTTCATGTGTGTGCGCTCTGTGTTTGTATGTACGAGTATGAGGATATGCGGTCTGTATATGTATGAGATTAACAAAGTCAGCTACTGCACTATTTTAAGCATATTTTCAGTAGTGTTGTAGTCTAAGGTCATATTGTTAATAATTGCAATTCAATGAACAATTGAATGAAAGATTTCGTTACTTTAGTCACTAATGCGTTAAAAAAGGCTTGGTTATTATTTAGAAATATAAACATATTACAATATTACAAATCGTTGAAAAGTTAAAACGTACATGTTGCTTCGACTTTTTTGGGGTAAAACAAAACACAGAAGTAATACCTATTTAACGAAAAGAAACAAATTTTTTATATGAAGATACGAATGCTTACTAATGCCGGCGACGGGTGGTCACACATCAACTTTTTCGTTTTTCTGTGCATCACAATATTCATTACAAAATCGACACAAGATTTGTTTGCAAATTCGATGTTAAAAAAAAATATTTACTGAAAATTTGCCCAAATGAGATTGCCACCTTTATATGATACGTCAATATTTTGTGAATTCTGTCAATTTATTTAAGAAGTTAACTTTAGGCAACGCGTTAATTATGACCGAAAATGGATCACTTAGTAGTGACTCTGCCTTCTGAATCAATGGCTTCTAAGTTCGAGTCATAGAAGGTTCTAATTTTCTGTAATGTCCGTGAATGTTTGTACTGGAGTATTTATAATTTAATATTGTAGACACATGCTTCCACATGTGTTGCGTGTGAAATCTAGCCCCAAACTAAGATTCCTTGTGTCTTGGGTACTCGAAAACGATATACTTATATAGATAAGTACTAATACATATAGAGATGAACATCCATGACATAAGTGCAAACATTCGTGCTCATTACGCATAGTTCATACTTACCAGGATTCGAACCCGGCACCAATTGGCAAAGAAAGCAGAGTTACTGCACTGCCACTGTTGTTAGATGTTTGTTTTTATGTTTGTGATGTTTTGGAGTCATAGATGTTTTCATGTATTGAATTATGATTTGTTGTTTTGTATATTTTTTGATATTATAAATCACGGGTGAGCAGGAAAGACAACCGCGCCGCATTTCTACAGGGCGAGGGGAGCTAGTCCCGCGTGGCGCAAGTTGGAGCTTCAAATAATAAATTAATAGTTGAATTATAGTCTTTGCTAATGATCGCGTACGCAAGTGTCGCCTTTCCTCCGCTCGCCACTCTTCGATGTTTATATGTTGCGTATTATTGTACGCCCCCAATACTTACATTAATTGAAGATCGTATCTGCCGTTTTTTTAATCCAATGATCTTCTATTATACGGAAGTATTTGATATAATCTCAACGGAAGATAGATGTTCGTATGATTGTGCTGATGCTCGTTATCTGTATTTCTCTGGTATCTCTTAGCCTGTTCCCGGATAACGACCATGAATAATTTCATCTCATTTTAGATGGCATATGAGACGTATTAGAGAGCAAAAGCACGTAGAGCGTCTTCGGCTACGACATCGCGACTCGTGGTGCAGAGGAAGTTCGGCGTTAGCCCGCCATCACTCTATCTATACAATTTGGCCTCAGCCTCAGCAGGATGCCCGCCTTATAGAGATTACGGACATACTGCCCGTGATGGCTTTCGGCGAGATTTTGCCTGATCTACCACGCGCGTAAGTAAACATTGTTAGTACCCGATGATGATATTATAATGTGTTTTTTATTTGTACATAATCATTACATTTAATTTTGTAACATTGCGCTTTTAGTTGTTCAGTCTGAACAATAGATGTAGGTACTATACAATACACAAGTTCCTTAAAGCAAATAAAAACTTGGCACGCTGGTGGACAGCCCTAATCTAATAAATGATCTATGAATTTAATTGAACGCTAACTGATCATAACGTCGTAGTTGTGTGAAAACTATAACTCTACTATACTTTTTAGTCTATTTTTATGTTAAATAAGTACTTTTTGATAACTAAAAATTGTAAAGTCCGTGTCACTCAGACTGATATAAACTATAATATAGACGAAAAAATTGAGAGGGTTCAGAATCATTGTTAGTAGCAATAGTCTCTGCTTACCCTCTTCGAATACCAAGTGTCATGTTTGGTAGGACAGAAGGGTAACACTGATGTTTGACTTCAGGAATTTGTGTACTGATCTGTAGATTTCCGTTAGACTCTTAACTGACTTTAATTAGTTTTCTATTGTGTGATTGTAGAGTTGAGAATGATTTATATTTAAATGTATGTGACGTATAGAACATGGCATGCGACTTATTCAGTCAATGCTACATATAAAAATAATAAACTCCGTTATGTTACTGTTTGCTTATTTTTTAGTAGATTATTTGCTTACATTGTATTTACTTTCTTGCTTTATATTTGTTTTATGTATGTATTATAAGGGAGCTGAATTGATTAGTTTCGCGTAGATTCTATATAATGTAAAGATGTGGTGCAATTTCTTTTTTTTTTAAATAGGTTATCTTGCAGGTTTTTAAGGGTCTTGTAGTCAAATACACAGCTCCAAATTCAGGTGACTAGGATTTATTATAGGATATAGATATCCATTTGCTAATATGCATTCATAAAACACATCAAAAACATGTTGTGCCGGACATACAAAATAAACGTTCTTCTTTTCATTAAAGGTCTATTAAATAAGGTGACAAGCATTATTATTATGAAACAATTTTGTAGAGCCTGTAAAACAATAATCTTTTCGCGATCCTATCAATGACGTTTAAAATACATATATATAACTAACGATTTGTAATAATTGGAAAGTTAGCTACATATATCGTCCTATTGTTTTTGTAATTGATATGTTTCTCTCTTCCAAATAACAAATTTTAAAACATAGATAACAAATTTACTAGTTTTATTTATTAATTATTCACTAACATTTCGCTTTTCCACCGAAAACACTGCTTTATAAAATACCATTTAATTAGATATTGTATTTTTATGTTCTATATTAACCTTGTCATCTTACATTCACATTTTATTGTTATCAATCGGTAGCTGTCATAAGAAAAATAATAAACTGGCCAATGAGTTAAAGTGATGAGATCGCGTGTGGCTGGTTAAAATTATACATATAATTATTTTAGTAACGTAATCTATGGTCTGTTAATTGCTAGACAGAGGCAGCACTGTCGTCTTATTGCGGTAACTGAATAATATATAATACAAAATTGAATATATGCTTATATAATAGAAAAATATTATGAATTCGTAAATGTAAATAATTTCTGTATATCAATTGTTGAGAATGAAACTGACTTAACTAAAGAATATTGCTGTTTGGAAATCGAAGAAACTATGTATCATCATACTCCTCCCGAGTATCGCACTGGCTTAAAGAAATCGAAATATGAATTTATTTTACCGAAAATCGTAAGTGTATCGAAGAATACCTTTTGAATATCAAGTATTTAAAGTGCCCCTTTTGAACTCATTTTGTGTATATGTGACGTTCTTAAAATTTTGAATTGAATCACTTATTCTCAACATGTGATGCATGGAGTCTCGCAACGCTTCAGGGCGACGATCAAGTGTTTTGAACGGTTCTGCTATTTCTCACGCGTATATTCTAATATGTGTATGAAACGTAACAAAAAACTACCAATGCTTTTTATAAACAACCTAGTCTCCGGATTTTACCATATAAAAATAACATTCCATCAACATCTGGACACAGTACTGTTTTTATATCAAATGACGATTATTTCAAAAATCTTTACATTTTAATTAATATAGTTCATTTAATAAACATACATTTTTTTTCCATTTTCAGGGATTTTATGTTGCCTTGGGTGAGAATATCGAAGGCCTTAAAACGGTCTAAACGATCCAAGACACTACATTAAAGGCAGCACATCATACAATGGACTGGATTCAACCGCACTGGACGTTAGCGCACGGTATTGCTTACTGTTTCAATTAACTCTATGTACAGTTTGTGAAATCTAATCAATTGTTAATGTTGTTATAGTATAGTTACAGTTTAGGTAGACTATAGAAATGCCAACAGACATTGTAGACTCGACGAGCCCTATTTCCGCATTGGACGTTCCTGAACTATATTGATTGTCCGATTGTGAGAACTTTGAGCTCTCTTAAGCCCATGTTTAGTATTAATGGCTTCTTTTATGTAAATATGAATAAAATTGTAAATAGCTAATGAATAAAATTGTAAACTAAATACCGTACAACTGGCTGGTCGCTGATAGAAAACGATATAACGAGTGGTATACTGTCACCTGCTTTATACTTGTCGTATAACCCTTAGTGATGTGGTACCAGACCATAAATTGTAATGTTTAGGATTTGAATTATCATTTAAGATCATGGTGTTTTATATCGAAATTATTTTTAAATAATGTAAAAAAAACTATAAATTATTGTAAATCAGTTTTAGTCGTACTTCGGGATCTTAGATACATAATGTTGAGGTATAGGATTATGTTTCCACACAATATAAATGTAATCGGTAATATATAAAATGACATCTACTATTTAATAGTTATTTATACAATTGTAGCATAATGAGTCTTATTAAAGGACATTTGTGTAATACTATTTTAAACATACATTGTGTTTAAAATAGTATTACACAAGTGTTTAATACACAACTTTATCTCCACACATGGCGCGTTACATAAATTACTATAACCAGTGCTATAGTAACTTGTTTGCATTTAAGAGGAGATTAAATATTATATATACTTTTAAACAATTGAATAGATCCATATAGACTAAGATTTAAATTTGTCAGATAACTTTTCGAAATATACTAATAGCACATTTTCAGAAAATGATTATCTCTTTTTGAGATTTTCCATTTCATAAAATCTTAGTAGAATTTTCCATATTGTTTTCTACCAACGAGTCTAGCGATACTCATAACATCACTGTAAAACTGTTTTATTGCATCACACCAACTCTCCAAACATCATAATTTTTCTTATACAAATATTTATTTTTATACATAGATATATTATTTATTATTGACAGTAATGATGAAATAGCCAATCACTTCCCCGCAATACGAAAGATAAAGTTCGGGTATTTTAGGTTTGTGTGTATATTTTTTTAATGCATAAACGACACATGTGCCCATAATTATGAAAGACCACTTTCATATATTTCTTGTTTCGAGATATTTAATGAATTATATTCGAATAAATTAAAAAAAAAAATAATATTATGCAACATTTTAATTGATAATTTTATTAGTCTTGATTAATGGAAGTTTACTATACATATGAAATTTTGTGTGAATTTCATATGAAAATGTTGTTTTTAAAGTTGAATTGACTTAGACCATTTTCAAATTTAACTGAATGTCCTATAAATGACTTAAAGTAATAAAAAAAAACTACGAGTTTTATTAGAAACAATAATTATAATTAAATAATTCATGAACGTTTATTAATTATTTTTTAAAAAATAATACATTTTTATCATTTTAGACTTTTATCAGTGAGTTTTTAGATTTTTAAAATGTTCCTGAAAAACTGGAAAACACAGACAAACATCACACAATATATTTGTTACGTTACTGGTCTAGTGGTGATGTATAATGGAAGTAACTTAATATTTCCGTATATTTTTGGTCTTCTCCTTTTAGGTGAAGGATCCAAATCGTGACATTTGGCATTTTCTCATAGGTCTTTCAAAAGTTCTGGGCCGCCTTTGTTTTATTAATCGTTGATGAACTGTAGTACATAAATATAGATTCTGGGTTTCAAAATCTTTTAGTTTCCAGAACTTATCAAAATTAGATTTTCTTTCGTTATATTCTACGCTATGTAAACATTTTTAAGCAATTTCTGATATTTTGTGCGTAACTACCTTCACTTCTTGTCCTTTTTCTTATCTTGCACCATTTCTATTGTTTTACCTTGCACCATTTCTGGGGTTTCTAAATTTGAAGTGAAGTCTTGGTATGATTCATCTGAAGACGATAATTTTATATAATATGTCGTATTATTTTCCATTTCTTGGAAGTATTACGTGGTCGTATAATATCCGCAAATCAGATATCCGAATAATAATTAACATATTCACATAATAGGTACGCTGTCATTAACTTATCTGAACCTCTATCTGTTGGCAAGTGGTAAAATATACTTATAAATTATTTTTCGCCAATAATTAGTTCGGAAGAGCCCAAATGAATTAATGCACTTTCAAAATAGAGCTAAATGAATTCCATATATTGTTAGGCAGACCAAAAATTATTGTTGTATCTGTTATTGTTTTATCGTCATTTGTCGGCTAATCGTGTTGTTCAAAAACGCGTCAAAGAGGGCAACGCACCATTTTAAAGTTATGTTCATATAATTTCTTTAAATTTTTGACTTAGACCACTTTTATAATTAACACTGAATGAATTCTATATAATGTTGAAATTACAATGGTTCATTTTTAACGATATAGTAAAAACTACATTGAATTAATTTAGTTTAAAGTAATGTAGTATAAAATAACTCTTTTTTTTTTTAATCTTGGCTTAGACCACTTTCATGGAAACATATATTGCATAGAGATTATATTACACACATCACTTTAGCCCTTAATTAGAATTCCCCGTTTCTTGGATACTAGACAATAATATACGGATATATAGACAGTTATGAAATTAAATTCATAATGCAATAGTTTTTACTTTTAAGATTAGAATTCATGTACTTTGGTACTGGTTTGTCGTAATACGGGCGAATAATTTAAGGGTTTTTTTTATCGTATTATTGATGGTTTACGGTATAGGCGGTGAGAATACATTTAAAGTATTACCCGCGATGTAGAAGCGTATGTTAAATTGGTGTTGGTTCTGTATGACGTCTTGTTCTATCTGTCTTCTCTTCAACAGTCAATGTAATGCTTGAAACAATGTAATACTTTATAACACACCTGTAACAACAAAAATAATCGATATGATCAGAAAATAGAATTTATTCTTCGTTGTATAATTATCTCTACCAGATTGTGATATTGGTTCCACACAGCAAAATACATTAGATTTGGCGATGATGAACGAATAAAGTATTAGTAAAATTACGGTTGTTAGGCAAATAGTTTGCGTTTGACTAATTTATAAGTATTATTGTACCAGATTCGTCAACCAGGCATACTTAATTCTGAACATAATTCAGATGAATAAAATTGCACATTGTAATCCAACCGCTGAGCTAACGAGCCAATCGTTGCAAATTGCATACCGTGCGCGATGGTGATCGTTATTTAAGAAATAATCCACCACAAACCGTTTGTTTCAAACTTCAGTGCGTCCTTGTGTTAAATGTCGGTGTCGATAATTTACGCTTTGCATTACCAAGTAATGTACCAAGTGTTCGGTGTGGTCGGCGTGCCATAAATGTGACATTTAACTACGTGTAATATTTCTGGCTTAACATATTATCGTATTAAGCTTCGATTCATAGAGTAGGACTTAATAAAACTTTACATATATTTTATATACAGCCTTATTGTTTTTAATACTAAAAATAAAAAAAACGAGATATCAAAAATGCGTGGAATAAAGAGCACGCAGTTGGAATGTGTATAAATGCTGATAATAATAATAGCGCATAATAATAATAGCGTCACGCCACTTCTTCTCGTGGGTGCTGTGATAATTATTCTACGATTTCACTAATATCTACTGTGATTTCTTAAGACGTTTGCCAAGCGTTGAGATTCCCTCAAATCCCTCTCTTTTGTGGATGACACCTACACAATAATGGAGTTATACGGGCTGTTGAGGGAAATTTTTGATACACGATGTAATAGGTATATGAAGTATACCGACCGATTGTGTTAATGAGTTTATAATCTATTAATGACTATTTCCACTATCACTATACAAATAATGATGTTGTATAACAAAGCGTTAACGTATCTACCGTTGGCACCTGTCATCTATTGGGTCATAGATAGTCCAATTTATAACCAGTGGATACGCTATCAAATAATATTATATTCTAAATCTAGATTGTAGATATATTTTAAGACGACACGCGGGAGTATAAGGGAATCTGTGATCTTGGAAGAATAAATAACTTGGACAAATAAATAAAAAAACAGCCGCTGGTAACTTCTGCGCTGAGCCGGGAAGAAAAGTTAAGCCCGCTATCCACCAAAGCGGAGGAAAGAGGACTGAGACGAAAGGAGACAGCTGACAACGTGTAGCACGTTTTCTGTATGAAGCTTCTTTATCCGTTCATCTCCGCTTAGTAGGTACTGGGCCAGATGATGGCAAATTTTTGGAACTGTTATCTGTAGTTACAAAACACTGCCAGTACCCCCATTTTGTCTTATTAAGATTATTTCGGTGATCGAATGCTAAATTTAACTCCCGGAACGATTAAATGTATAACTAATTTAATCGAACTTAGTTTGCCATTGGTGACGTTTATTTGCAAGTATATCTCACCTCTCTCTGAATTATAATAGAATACCATTCATTTCTAGTTAGCACTGACTTCTATGAGTATAACGACACTGGATCTAAAATATCGAATATAACGCTATGTCTAGATAAGTTGCGATATTAACCTTCGCATTTTTTGGGGATGTCATAGTCCTCAACTTGTATTCGGATAGCAATTTAGACAGTCGTTGGATGTATTGCAGTATACTGCATAAATGACGATTAGAGGAGCGAATAATCGACAAAACCACCCGTATACTTTTTATTGAAAGCAATCGTCAGCATTATTGTAAATGTTGACTATATTTATAGATAATTGTGATATACAGAAATTGTTACAATGATTTGAATTCTATTATTTATAAAAATCGTTCGTCGAAAAATTCAATCTTATCATTTTAAAATAATTATAATATATTTTTTATATAAAGTGAAAAAAAGGTACAATATGATATTTTCATTTCTTTAATGGATGAATTTAAAACTTTTGTCAACAGAATAATCATCTTTTCGTCTATTAAAATTGATATTAACTTATTTTGATGAATTATGTGCTACAAATAAAAAAAAGTTTTTAAACACCAAAGAAATATTTTATCGTGCTTACATTACGCATCCGTATTCGTTAATGTCAATATTTTATCTTAGATATATATGCTCGCGGCTTGAAACTAAGTACCTAAATTATTATAAAATCAGGATTATAAATATGTTCGCAATAAGTAGAAATATTTTTATAGACATAAACTTAATAGGAATAGGTAACTTAATAAATTCAAATCATGGTCGACAACAGTCCGAGCTAAGATATTTTTTTACGTGATGTTTCATAATATAAAGGAGTTATATATTAATGTTTACAATATTAAACGGTATGGTATTTACGCATGAAAAAAGGTGAATTTCGAGTAATGTACAGAATACAGTTTTATCCTAATGGAGTTATTCGGTAAATATTACAAATTGTGATTGCAGCACAATATATTACACGCGCCGCCAACGAAATGAATGCACTATTTAATTTTTGCGCAATCTGTTAGCAAAATTGATGCACACGATTTTAGTGGAACTGCATGTACACTTGCAGTTGTAGTGCTACATACACATTCGTAAATTGCATATAAGCATAATTCCCAACAAAATTATGCTAAAATTGTGCTTATTTAATGTATTCCCACAACATTCGACTGTTTATAAACCTTCCCTAATTTCACCATTACTGAGGAAGAGTAACGAATAACTTTAAAACTACCATGCCTACGTGAGATTATATTTTATTGATTATATAAAAAGTCATTATACAAAGTATTTCTCAGTTTTTTTACAATTAGAAGTTTAAATATCGAAATTTAAATATTTTGCTATTAATAAATAGAATATTTTATATTAGAAATATTATGTTCGGAATTTTAAGGTAAAAATATTTTTCAGCTCTGTTTAATATAGCTTAACATATTGAACATAGCGATTGTTTTTAAATCATATACTTCATAATTATAATAATCAATATTACTCATTAATATTCAATAACAAGATAAAAGTAGAGTACTTCAGAAATTTAAGCCTATTTTTGGTACATAAAAAAATATAAATCACAAATTTTAAATGAAATAAATAAATAAACATCGGGATTTTTGGCTATATTTTGAATAATTTAGGTCCGATTTGTTTCTCAATTTTGGTCATAACACACAATGCCAAACAAATTCAAACTTTCCCATTTACTCCACATTGACTTTTTTAAACTCTTAATTTTTTTAAAGTATACATTTAAGTATACATTCATAAAATTTGCTTCATTAATATAATAATACGATATCACAGTATTTTTTTTTAAAAGACACCTCCCGCATTAAGATTAAATTCCTGTATCGCGGGGACTTTATAAACATTCAAATAATGGGAACACAGAACACCCAGACTCGGAACAACAATTTGTGGATTACAAAAACTTGTTGTCCTGCGAGGGGATCGAACCCACAACACTCGACAGCGTAGTGGAGAAGCGGCCACTTAAGCCACTGCGGCGTTCGTGCAGTCAAATTATTATTGTTTCATTAAGTAAGGCAAGTAAGTATTGTTGAATACATCACATACGCGTGTTTCATTGAATACATCACATACGATCAAAAATTATATATAAGTATTAGAATACATATTGATGTTTCAGACGGCTTAAAAAAATAAGCCAGCTAAAAAAGCTTTAGTAGTAAGCACCCTGGCATAATTTTATATTTTTATTACATATGTTTTCTACTCATTAAGTCATTGATACCCAAAGTGGTCTATATCCACCCCCAGCGGTCACGGTGACCCGCAAGGGTCCACGGCAACTTTCTAAAACACTTGAAGTTAACAAATTTATAAAAAAAAAAATGATATTTAACTACGCTTTGGGGGTCTACCCTTTTGGTGAAAAACATTTGTTTATAAAATAAAAAAAGTTAGAGGACCTCTGCATTAAATAATACTGACATCATATTGCAATTATACTGGCATTATGTTATATATTATTATGGACATTTACATATCATTATTAGAGTTAAATTGTTAATTTATGCAATAAATTATTCTAATTTTAACATGTTATATGCCTACTTTTATATAATTAAAACGTAAACGGTTTTTAAAAAAATCACGTTCTCGAATAAAAGTTAAACTTATAAAGTTTTAAATTAAATGTATACGTAAATTGACTGCACGAACGCCGCAGTGGCTTAAGTGGCCGCTTCTCCACTACGCTGTCGAGTGTTGTGGGTTCGATCCCCTCGCAGGACAACAAGNCAAATTGTTGTTCTGAGTCTGGGTGTTCTGTGTTTCCGTTATTTGAATGTTTGTAAAGTCCCCGCGAAACAAGAATTAATCCTAATGCGAGAGTTGTCTTTTTATAAAATACAATAAATTAATTAAGTAATTAAACAATAGGATAAAAATATAATTTTCAGTATCGTAATTGTAATAAAATAATCAAAGCGCCTACTGTATTGTAATTTATTTTATATTTTTGAAAAGAATTTGGTTTTTTATGTAGTTTAAAAGAGCGACGACAGTGCAGTTTCAATTCAAAGAGAAAAGAAAAACAATTATTATATTTTTATAACCTAACAATAAACGATTACAGTCTTGATATATAATAAATGTTTCTTCATTTTCTCTCCAGAAATAATAATAAATCTTTTTTTATTTGAATTAGCTTCATAGGCGTTAGTAATATTTTTCGTAATAGATAGTATTAGTAAAAATAATTAAAAAAGAAAAATATAATTAAATTAGTTGCACGCGTCCTATTTCTTGCAGCAGTACATAACTTAGGGGCAGTCGGGCCTGTCTACCATAATCGCTCGGAAATGTGTTGAGGCCGAACCGTACACACCTGCGCACCTCTTACGCAGTCAGTGTGCGCCTTTGCGGACATACGCGTAACACTGCCGTAGCGCGGGCGGGGCAGCCCTGACGTCGTCCATAACGCATTCTTATATTGGACGTTTAGGGAACTGAATGACTTACGTATAGTTCGCCCAGAGTATTGTGTACGTAGTTGGTCCTATAATGAATTGGCCTATGAAAAAAAACGAAGAAATGAAAGAACACCAATTTTATTTTGCAATATAATCTCCACTAATACTGAAACACTTCTCACATCTGTGAACCAACATCTTTAGGCCTTTATAAAAGTAAGCACAATCCTTGTCTTCAAAGTGACCGCCAATGGCCGCCTGCAGCTCTTCATCGCTTGAAAATTTTCTTCCCCTTAAGCCCTGCTTTAAATTTGCCAATAAATAATAATCGGACGCGTCCATGTCAGGACTATAAGGCGGATGTTCCAGTTCCGTGAACCCGCATTGACGAACTGCATCCTTCGAAACACCGGCAGTGTGAACTGGAGCGTTTTCGTGAAGCAACAGGACGCCGTTAGATAGTCTGAAACAGCAATATGTATTTTAATACTTGTATATATAATATATTTTTTGATAGTATCTGATGTATTCAATGAAACAATACTGTGATATCGTATTATATTAATGAATTATTATATTAATGAAGCAAATTTTATGAATGTTTTAACCCTTTGCACTCGGTTGTCTCTTCTGAGAGGACAATGTAAGTCTAGCATATCACTCGGTTGTCTCCTCTTGAGGCGATATGAAAGTTTATTAGCGATTACGCAGAATGAACTTGTTTCACAGGATTTTTTTTAAGAAACGCGTGATTTCCTGTAGTTTTCTTTTAAAATGATACAAAAAACAAAATGTGTTTTGACGGCAAACCGATCGTCTTGTCCATCACTCGCAGGTATATTTTAGTGTTTTTTATTGATTTATTGTGATGTTTGATATATAAATGTAGTGTTTTCTTTTGTATATCAATAGTTAATAATCGTGAAAAATCGTGAAAGTCATTAAAACATTGGAATAAAACTGACTGACAATTAAAAGAGTTCGTTTTTGTTCTCGGCTCGAAAGAACTTTCACTTTTCAACGTAGTATCTGTCGGGTTGACGTTAAAACTCCCAAAAAGCCATGAAATATTTATTATATGAAAATTAAATGTAATCTTTATACAACTTATTTAGAAGAAATTTTAACTTAATATTTTTTAATTTATTTTAACCGTACTACATAAAATCAATGAATTATTTTATCCAGACAGTGTACTTTCTAATTTAATAACAAAGCACAATCTTAAGCTTTTTATACCCTGCTTTTGAGCTAGTGGTATGAATAGTAATTAGGCGGTTAAAACACTAGCACTTTATAGTAATTTTTTTTAAATTACAAGAAATGATTAATGAAATAGACGGTAATTTTCTAATACATCATACAGTCACGCTTTTTTCCCGCTGGGGTAGGCAGAGACCACTTCTTCCCA